>CAUYRT010094423.1:0-40888 GCA_963574885.1 Lepilemur ruficaudatus | reverse complement strand
CACTCTGTTGCCCGGGCTAGAGTGCCGTGGTGTCAGCCTAGTTCACAGCAACCTCAAACTCCTGGGCTCAGGCAATCCTCCTGCCTCAGCCTCCTGAGTAGCTGGGACTACAGGCATGCGCCACCATGCCCGGCTAATTTTTTCTATATATTTTTAGTTGTCCAATTAATTGCTTTCTATTTTTAGCAGAGACGGGGTCTCACTCTTGCTCAGGCTGGTTTCAAACTCCTGACCTTGAGCGATCCACCCGCCTCGGCCTCCCAGAGTGCTAGGATTACAGGCGTGAGCCACCACGCCCGGCCAAGACCTAAAAATTTTTATTCAGTCAAATGTGAGAGCATCATAAACATATTCTCATGCAAACACAGCCTCAGAAGCTTAGCAAAAAAAGGGTCCTTTTCTGGGAGGGAGTATGCAAGTAGTAAGATAAACCCAGATAAGAGAAAGGAGAGTTATCAAATACTGCAGTAAGGTTTCTCACTATCTAAAAAGAGAAAAAATCAGAAAAAAGTGGCAAATACTAAGACTTAAAAGAATTACGTCAGAAAAAATATAGACAAATATGAGTGCACTAAACTCTCCAGATAAAAGAGTGTTGGATTTATTACAAAATAAAAGAAACTATATAAGTTCTTACAAGAGATACTTCTAAAACATAAGGCCATACAATAAGGAAATATAGAAGGCCTACATAGTCCCACGGCTAAATTGAAGCAGCAGTTAAAACATTTTCCCACAAAGAAACACCAGGCCCAAACAATTTCATGGGTAAATTCTATCAAACTGCCAAGAAACAGGTCACTGCAATATCATACAGACTCTTACGGAGAAAAGAATATAAATCTGTGCCAACCCATTCCATGAGGCCTACATAACATCAACACCAAAACCAGTAGAGAAGGGAAAATTATGGGTCTATTAAACATATGAACATAGATGCAAGAATTCAATAGTCTGTAAAGCATGTATACACCATCATCGAGTCAGGTTGTTGCAAGGATAGTCTGATATTAGAAAAATCTGCTACATTAACCAATCAGAGAAAAATCGTAAGAATCTCAATGACTGCATCACAAGCATTTGACAAAATTCACACCCAACTAGGAATAACAAAGTAAGTCCTCTCTTGTCCATACTGAAGGAGCGTGATGTACACACCTCTAGTACCACGCGGTGTACAGTGAAATGGGATTTATTAGAGGAAAGACTTGGAAGCCGCAGAGCCCACGTAACCCCGGAAGTGTTCGTTACCCAGAGAGGAACGCAGACGGCAGGCGCAGCTGGACTGGATGCTCCGTGTGCGCCTCAGCGATGCCGCGAGTTCACAGAGGAGGGTGCCGGGCTACGTCTGGAGAGCTGTGCGACAGGGAATTCCCTGAGCCTCGCCGACAGGAGGAGGAGCTGGAATTCAGAAGTTGTTCTTCTGTCAGACTGACTCAGACACGCTGGCTGAGCTACCAGCAGAAGAAAGGAAAGTGGCTGCTGAGACCATTTTACTGTGCTGCTCCTCACACCTAGAATACATGTCACTAAATAGAGAAACGTTCCCCTTAGGACTGGAGACAAGGATGCCCATTTATCACTAAGTCTAATCAACATATTAGAACTACTAGTCAGGCCAGGCGCGGTGGCCCACACCTGTAATCCCGGCACTCTGGGAGGCCGACGCGGGAGGATCGTTTGAGCTCAGGAGTTCAAGACCAGCCCAGGCAAGAGCGAGACCCCGTCTCTACTAAAAATAGAAAGAAATTAGCCAAACAACTAAAAATAGAAAAAAAAAACTAGCCGGGCATGGTGGCGCATGCCTGTAGTCCCAGCTACTCCAGAGACTGAGGCAGGAGGATCGCTTGAGCCCACGAGTTTGAGGTTGCTGTGAGCTAGGCTGATGCCACGGCACTCTAGCCTGGGCAACAGAGTGAGACTCTGTCTCAGAAAAAAAAAAAAAAAAGTACTAGTCAATGCAGTAAAGTGAGAAAAAGAAATTGAAGTCATGAAAGCGTGAAAGGAAGAAGTAAAAATGCCAGTAATTACAGCTGATATGATTGTCTTCAAGCTACAGGCAATCTACTGAGCATGACAGGAAATGTAACATGCTTAGTGAATATAGATTATAACAAAATTAATGGCATGTTCATATATCAGCAACAATTAGAAAATGTAATCATAACATAAATAAGACAGACACAGAGAAAGATCAACAAAATCAAAAGCGGCTTCCTTGGAAAGATCAGTGGAATTGATAAGCCCTAGCTAGACTGGTGAGGAAAGAAAGAGAAAAATTAGCAATATCAGAAGGAAAGACGGGATCCTACTTCCTCTTCAAAGTGGAGTTTTTTAAACAGTAAAGATCCTACCAGCATCTAAAGGACAAGAGATTCTGAGAAATGTCTTGGTAGGTAAAAAATTATTTAAAAAAAAAAAAGAAAGGACAAGAGAATGTTATGAACAGCTTTAAGCCGATATATCCGACAATTTGGAGGAAATGGATGCCCTGAAAGACGTAAATGACCAGAACTGACACAGGAATAAATAGAAACACACACAGCCTTATTTTCTATCAAAGAAATTTAATTTGTAATGAAAAACCTTCCTCAAAGAAAACAGCAGGGCCAGATGGCTTCACTGGCGAATTCTATCAAACATTTCAGAACGCAGTAACACCACCCTTACACCTTTCTTTCTCTTCTAGAAAACACAGGAGGAAGGACACTTCCCAGGTCATTTGATCTCCATTTCCTGACCCCAAGGCAAGAATATTATGCCCTTCATGCCCAAACGAGACATAGACATCGCAAAAATTGAAATGTCCCCCATGAGCATAGACACAAAAATTCTAACAAAACTAAGCCAAACCCAGCGCTGTGTAAAAAGGATGACAGAGCCATGACCATGTGGGATTTACCTCACGGACACAGGTGGATCTCACATTTGATCATCAGTCGATGTATTTCGCCATATCAGGAATAAAGGAGAAAACCACGATATCTCAATAGATACAGAAAATTATCTGACAAAGTTCAAGTCTCACTGAAAATTCTTAGTAAGTTAAGAATAGAAGGTAATTCCTCCCCTGGTGATGGGTACCCATGGAAACCTCAGCTAACAAGACGCACGGTGGGAAGACGTCTGGGGTTGGGCACAGGTGTCCGTTTCACCCCTTCCGACGTCGTCCTGGCATTCCCGGCAGTGCCACAGAAAAGAAGAAGAACTAAAAGGCACATATGTTGGAAAGGAAGCAGCAAAGATGGCCCCGCCGTGTGCACAGAAAACCCCGAGGAGACGCCACCAGAGAAGCTGCAGAACTCGTGAGTGGATTCAGCCCGGTCACGGGTACACGGCCAACAGACGGAACCAGTTCTCTTCCCATGTTCCAGCAGTGAACCCCGAGAAAGTGAAATGCAACAGTCTCGCATACAGCAGCATCGTAAACATGATAAATTCTTCAGTGTGCAAGTGAATTGTTAATATGAACCTAACCGTAAAAGCTCCAACTACAAACTTCCGAAGGAAAGCATATGAGAAAATATTCATGACCTCCGGAATAAAATGGCTATGGGCTTGGAAAAATACCCACCGGTTCCCCATTCCTCATCATACACAGCAATTCATTCCAGATGGACTGAGGACTTAGACTTTTTTAAAAACTATGTGATTCTGTGTGAGACACATAGGTAAATATCTTTTTGACCCTGGGGTCGTGAAAGACTCCTTAAGCCACAGGAAGCCCTGTAAAAGGATAAATCCGTAAACTTTAAAGAAGAAAGTGAAATATAAGCTACAAACGGGGAGCAGCTGTATACAAGTTCAAGACTATATGAAGAACCCGGGTAAATGGATAAGAAAAGAATAACCAGCCCAGAAGAAAACAGGCAAACTCTGAACAGGCATCTCACGGAGGAAGAGACACAGTCGGCCTCACCAGGGACGGGGGAGGGGGAGGCAGATCACAGCACAGGGGCTGCTCTCGGCTGGCAAATTCGCAGAGGCTCAACAGTCGCGGACGGGAGTGTAAACTGGTGTGGGCACTTTGAGAACAATCTGGTAACTTGCCTGTTGAGATGCCCATTTGTATCAACCGTGTCCCAGAAATTCCACTTCTAGGCATGAACCTAAGGAAAACCTGCACGTCTACACCAGGAGATATGAAAGGATATGCACAGCACCTTTTCTTGTAATAGCGAAAAGTCTGAAACCGACCCAAGTGCCTGGCAACAAGAACGGATGAGGTGTGGCGTGAAAACACTGTGTAATGATACTACACAGCCGGGCAAATCAGTGACCTGCAGTGACACTTGGAGACTCGGAGGTCCCTGAAAATGCTGTGTGAGAGAAGAGAACACGTATCACGACATCCTAGTAATACAGTTCATAAACCACAAAAACGAAACCGTATGTGACTTACGCAGCACACAGAGCTCGCATCACGGAGGGAGAGGAGGGCGTGTGCCCAGGTGGACCCGGCAGCGTCCGGCTCCCAGGGCAGTGCTCGTCCAGGTGTCCTTAAGTCATCACCATTTATTTACTTACTTTTTAAAAGGTAAAATTAAACTTTTCTAAAATTAAACATCTAAATTCAGGAGCACAACTTCCAGTTTAAAAGAAACCCGTGGTGAATCTTTTAAAACTAAGCATGTCCACAAATGTGCTGGTTTCTGACAAGATATTATTATATATTGAAATGGGAAGACTGGATGTAAGACCTTTTCTGCCAAACCTCAGAGGCCTTTGAGCCTGTCCCCCTGAAAGCCACTGGAATCCAATCCCACAGTGTCTGCCGTGAGCCCTGACGCACGGTCACTGCACAGACACAGCCAGGCACTGAGCCCAGGGGCTGCCCTGCCCCTCCCTGCGAGGAGAGCCAGCCCTGGGGTCTGGCCTCTCCAAGCACCAAGGGAATGTCACAGAATTCCATCTGGCTCCTCAAAACTGATTTACGTCCATCTTACTTAGGCTTAATAATAGACACGATACTTTATTCTTGGGGTGCCCTAAGAAACTGGGGAGTGCCAGCCTCAGCTGTGCCTGCTTGGGGGCTCCTGCCAGGACCCTGTTGCAGCACAGGGTGAGGGAGACCCCTCCTAGCTGGGTGAGACGGGTCCTGGCCCTCAGTGGGTGGTAGCTCCAGTGGCCTGGCCATGCTCCTGAAGGCACTGGGTCCCCCTGGCTGTGGTCCCTTTGATCCAGCTGCTCCTCTCCCTGGACAGGTCTCTGTCTGGACGGCCAGGTTGGCCACTGCCTGTGCTCTCAGACCCCTGCCAGCTCTTGACATCTGGGACAGAGACTTACAAACATCTCTGCATCCTCTTTCCCAGGAGACTGAGAGCTCAGCCG
Organism: Lepilemur ruficaudatus; assembly: GCA_963574885.1. NCBI lineage: Eukaryota > Metazoa > Chordata > Mammalia > Primates > Lepilemuridae > Lepilemur > Lepilemur ruficaudatus. The sequence goes on along the minus strand of CAUYRT010094423.1, from coordinate 35,557 downwards.
AGAAACACTGACCTGGTCTCAGACGCTGGCCTCGGGGGCAGAGAAGGTGGGCAGCGGGGAGGGCAGGTTGCAACCTCCGACACCAGGCCTGGTGGTGCCAGTGGTGGAGGCAGAGCACTGCCCAGCATGCCAGGGATGACCCTCATGCCTCTACAGGGCCTGAGCCGGGAGACAGAGACACCAGCCCTGGGAGGGCAAGGCCTGGGAAGCCCTCCAGCAGGCAGTGCAGGGGCTCTGCTGGTGGGCAGCAGAGTGGCATGGCCCCAGGAGGAGCAAGCGTGGGGCTGGTGGAGGAAGAGGCCACGTCCACAGTGGTGGCCCCAGGGCAAGGGTGGCTGGAGCCTCAGGGAGTGTAGGAGCCTCCGACCTGAGCCAGAGACCCTTCTCTGCAGAGACGGATGAGTGCCAAGCACAGCCCTGCAGAAACGGGGGCTCCTGCAGGGATCTCCCCGGGGCCTACGTCTGCCAGTGCCCTGCGGGCTTTGTCGGCGCCCACTGTGAAACAGGTAGAGGCTCCCCTCCAGGCTCCCCTCCGGCGGGTCCTCTCGAGCAGAGCATGGGCCACTCGAGGATCGGGGGTGGGTGGGTCCCCACATCCTCTGCTGGACGGGTCACCTGGGGTGAGCGACTGCAGGGGCTGCAGTCAACTTGGGAAGCTCAGGGCTTTCCCAGGAGCCTGCCTGCCCCTCCCACCTCTGCTCCACACCCCCCTTTCCCTTCCTCCCGCTGTCCTCTGCTCCCTCCCCCAGACTCCCCCCTTGCGGTGGGGCCCACTCTCTGGGTGTTCTCCAGAGGTGGACGCCTGCGACTCCAGCCCCTGCCAGCACGGAGGCCGGTGCGAGAACGGCGGCGGGGCCTACCTGTGCGTCTGTCTCGAGGGCTTCTTCGGCTACCACTGTGAGACAGGTAGGGCCAGGCTGCCTGCTCGGCCAGGCCTGTGGCTACCTCCCCAGACGGCCCCTCCTCCACTCTCAGGCCAGTGGCCTTGCTCTGGTCTGCTTGGTGCCCTGACGGGGCCTTCCAGGCACCACCTCCGGCACCGGTCTCCCGACAACCCCGCCTCACCAGAGCACACACCTGGCTGTGGCCTCACGACTCCCTGCACGGCCCTGCCGTCCCTTCCTTCTGGAATACTGTCCCCTCCTGAAGAGGCCTCCCTGACCACAGGTCTGCAGGGGACACACCCCCCTCTGCCCAGCACCACCGTCTCCCTTCACGGTGCTCTGGGGCTCTCTGGAGTCGCCTCCTGCCCCACCTGCCACCCCGACTCCCCTCCTAGGACAAGAGCATCACAGGGGTGGTGGCCTAACCTGCCTCTGTCCAGTGTCCCCACCCCTAGGGTGGGCCTGGCCGGCAGCACTCGGCTGTGTAGGGTGGACGGGGACAGCGAGGGCAGCGAGGCTGGAGGAGGCAAGAGCTGTCAGGGGACGCCCCCCCCCGGCAGAAGGACCCAGTGCCCAGGAGCGAGGGCAGGCTGCGGCGGGGGCTGGCGGTGCCTGGCGCTCATGGCTGCTCTCCCCGCCCCCAGTGAGTGACCCCTGCTTCTCCAGCCCCTGTGGGGGCCGTGGCTACTGCCTGGCCAGCAACGGGTCCCACAGCTGCACCTGCAGAGTGGGCTACACGGGCAAAGACTGCGCCAAAGGTAGGCGGCACGGGTGCCCGTGATGGGGGACTGGTGAGGGCTCCCCTCCCTCCCCAGAGAACCCAGCAGATGTCCCACCAAGTACCTGTCTGGGCTCCTTACCTGAGAAACAGGGAGGGGACACAGTCCCAAGGAGCACACAGAATGTCTCTCAGGAGGAGAACTCTGGGAAGACAGGAGGACCCCACAGGGGTTGTGCCAGACCCAGAGCCCAGGCCAGACGCCCCGCAGGGGCTGGGCACACGCGGCAGACAGCTGACCGCGCCCCTCCCTGTGTCTCGACTCGAACCCTGCAGAGCTCTTCCCACCAACTGCCCTCACGGTGGAGAGGGTGGAAGAGACTGGAGTCTCCATCTCTTGGCGCCCTCCCGACCGCCCGGCCGCCAGGCAGGCGCTGGATGGCTATGCGGTCACCTACGTCTCTACTGACGGCGCCTACCGCCGCACAGACTTCGTGGACAGGAGCCGATCCTCGCACCAGCTCCGGGCCCTGGCGGCGGGCAGGGCCTACAACATCTCCGTCTTCTCCGTCAAGCGCAATGCCAACAACAAGAACGACATCAGCAGGCCAGCAGTGCTGCTCGCCCGCACGCGTGAGTGCCCGTCATGCCACTGGCCACCCTGCCCCGACACCCGTGTCCTGAGAACCGCGGGAGAGGGGCGCAGGCCGCGCCCAAGGGGGTGGGACACAGAGTGGACCTTCTTGGGGAGTGCGATAAACAGGTGTGGAACTTCACGGGTGTAAGACACAGACAGGACCAGAGCTTAGAGTGAGAGTGACAGACGGCAGGCGAGGGGTGGGAGGGGAGGCGGGTGAGGCAGGGTCCTTTGAGACGGACCTGGGAGGCGCAAGGGGGCCGAGGGGTAGGTCAGAGCTCTGCGGATTTTCCCAATGAAATCAGAAGCCGGCAGAGAGTGTTGAGCAGCGGGCTGGTGTGACCCACAGGCTGTGACAAGCGCACTCCGCCTGCCCTGCACGGGCTTGGCTTGGAGAAGTTGGGCGTGGGCCAGCGAGGGTGAGGTGGGGACCTGGCCATGTTCTGAGGGTGGAGCTGCAGGGTGGGTCTGGTGAGAGTGTGAGGGGGCCGGGGCGCGTGCTAGAAGCAGGCCCCAGTGGGAACAGCAGACCGGGCCTTCAGCCTGTGGCTGGCGCTGAGCACAGTGACCAGACGCCATCCCGAGGAGGAGGGTGCAGATGGGGGTGGGAAGGGGTCTCCACGTGCAGGGAGGGGGCTGAGGAAGGGGCGGTCCCAGAGGCCAGGAGGCAGGGGCTGAGGAAGAGTGAGGGACCAAGCCCGCAGCTGGGAAGACCCTGGAGAGGGGGGAAGGCGAGGAGGGCTGTGGCCAGCGGGGACCATGCTGGGAGGGGGACTAGGAAGTGGGCATCTCTAGAAAGCTTTGAGGGTTTAGCTGCTTGTCTGCTCTGGGAACACCTTGGGGTGGGGAGAGAATCCCCAGAACAGGCCATGGTAGACACAATGCAGGAGGACCAGGGCAGGGCAGAGGGCTGCCCCCACAGAGCCGAGCCTGGGCCAGCACGGGAGCTTCAGGTGCAGCTGGCGCAGCACCCAAGGGTGGGGCCGGCCATGGGGGCCGCGAGATTCGGGCAACGTGCCTGTGGCCTCGAGAGATGGGAGCAAGAACGAGGAAGGTGCTAGCGGCTCGAGGACAGAAGAAAAGGCCCTGGGAGTAGGGATGTGCAGAGCAGTGCAGTGGCTGCGTGGCCGGCACTCAGAGCAGGTAGGCAGGGCCGACACTCAGAGCAGGCGCGGGTGCAGAGCAGCTCAGCTGTCAGATCTGTCAGGTCCAAACAGTCAGCCCCCTGCAGCTGTCACCCCTGGAGGCAGAGTCCCCACTGAACACCACGCACCGCGGCTGCCTGGTCCCCTCCAGTCCTCTCTCTATGGCCCCAGCCTGGTCTTCCAGGCCTGGACTTGTCACGAGCCCCCCAACTCCCTGGGAGCAAGGAGGGGCCGGCACCAGCTGAGCCTCCTGTTGTCCCCAGGACCCCGCCCTGTTGAGAGCGTGGAGGTCGCCAACGTGACGGCCAGCACCATCTCAGTGCAGTGGGCTCTACACCGGATCCAGCACGCTGCAGTCAGCCGGGTCCGTGTGTCCCTACACCACCCTGAGGCCTCTCAGGACCAGTCTGCTGATGTGGACAAGAGCGTGGACAGGTTCACATTTGGGTAAGAGGAGAAGCCCACCGCATGGGGCCTGGGAGGGGACAGAGTAGGGCCTCGGGGACGCAGGGGCCCAGATCCAGGGCATGTTCTGCGTGTGTTCTCGGCATACCTGCTCCTCCTCGTCAGGTGGGGGTGGGTCTGGGATGAGCCAGCCTCTCTCTGGGCGGACTTGGATCCTGGGTCTCACTCCCGCCTCGCCCAGGCTCGGGGCCGTGTGAGGAGCAGATGCCTTGGTAGGAAGAGCAGGGGAAGCTCCACAGATCGGGGAACAGCACAGATACCTCCTGCGCAGGTGCCAGGAGAGTGACTTGGCCACCTAGAGAGCGGGTCAGGGAGGCTGGGAGGGGCAGCCCAGAGAGCATTCACCAGTCAGAGGGAAACCTGCGCAGGTTTCCCTGACCTGCACAGAGCAGGCGGATACACTGGAGAAACACCGGAGGGTGGAAAGACGGCGCAGCTGCGGCTTCCTGGGGGTGGGTGGCTGCCTGGTGCGTGTGAACATTCCAGACTCCAGGAGGAAAGCAGGCGCTCGACCTGAACCACATTGTCTGTACCAACAGTTCAGGCGCAGGGAGCCCCCCAATCTGTTAGGTGGGGGGAGCCCTCTGAAGTCCCCGTTCCCAGCAGGGCTTTCTCAGGGAGCCCTCGGCCTCGCGTGGCCCTTTCTGCACAGTGACCTTCTTCACTCTCCCCCGTCTGGCCTCTCCTGAGCCCCAGCCCCTGACCACACTGTGGCCTCCTTGTCCCTCTCCCTGGACTGGCCAGACCGTGGAGTGGGTTACCACCCTGGGAACACACTGTCTGAGGGCCACAAATCTGTCCCTCGTGGACGTGGGCTGGGCCAGCAGCAGTAGGATGACATACACCATGGTCACATCCTGCTCGAGGGAGCCGCAGCGCAGCAATGAGTCAGATGCAGGCCCCCAGATGTGTGTCCTCCTCTCCGCCCCCCTCCCCGCAGGGCCCTGCTGCCAGGGAGGAGATACACCATCCAGGTGACCACCCTCAGTGGGCGCAGTGGAGAGGAGCAGCCCACAGAGAGCCTGGCCACCACACCAGTGCACGTGTGGACCCGTAAGTAGAGCTTGTGGCCCCTGGCCCATGCAGGGCCTTCTTCTAAAAGGTCTGACCTCCTTCCAGCATCCCCCAGTCCTCTCAAAAGTGTCCACGACACTAGAAACCCAGTCCTGAGCCTTCCAGAAGTCTCTTCCACTGGGACCGCCAGGCAATAGCAATGTGCTGGGCTGGTCTGGATCCTTCCACTGGGGACAGTTGTGCGCGGTCGGCCTCAGCACCGAAGGCTCAGCGCGTCCCCCTGTGAAACACTGACCAAGGGCCAGAGGTGCCCACACTGGACCAGGTGACCAGCACACCAGGCTCTTGGACCAGGTGACCAGCCCACCCTAGCAAAGCCCACACCCCACCAGGCACCTGGGGAGGAGCGGGAGGCTGCAGGCAGGTCGTGAGGAGCCAGGGCCTGAGCGGGAATGTGCCTGGTGGGGATGGCTGTGCCTTGCCGGCTGCAGGGCTGCTCCCTGGTGGCCCTTGGACACAGCCCGCCAAGGAAGGCATGTGAAGGCCAGTGGGGCGGGAACTCCACTCCGCTACCACAAAGGTGCCACATGTGAGGGTGCTGATGGACGGGCCAAACTATGGGGGCTTTGCTGGGTGACTCCAAACCTGGGAGAGGCACCGTTGGGGCCAGTGGCCCTCTGGGGCAGGATGGCACTGCTTCCGCGCAGCACACGCTCATGGCTGCAAACACGCTACATGCTGTTCCTTAGGACTACAGAGTTGTCCATGATAAATAACTGAGCTTCCAAGCAGGCTTGAGCAACCCCCGTCAGATCCTTAAACTGTGTCCCCGCCCTTCACCTCCTGCCCTGCGCCCCGTGCCTTGTCCAGGGCCCCTGCCTCCTGCGAACCTGACCGCCACTCGAGTCACGGCCACCTCTGCCCACGTGGTGTGGGACACCCCCGCTCCAGGAGCCCTGCTGGAGGCCTACGTCATCAACGTGACCACCAGCCAGAGCACCAAGAGCCGCTACGTCCCCAATGGGAAGCTGGCATCCTACACAGTGCGCGACCTGCTGCCAGGGCGGCGGTACCAGCTGTCAGTGACGGCTGTGCAGAGTGCCGAGCACGGACAGCTGCACAGCGAGCCCGCCCACCTCTACATCGTCACCTGTGAGCGCTGCACCCGGGGCCCTGGGGCAGGATGGGGACGGGCGTTGGGCCAGCACTGCGGACTGTCAGGACTGACCTGGCCATGCAGGGCCTGTGGGCCACAGCGGGACAGCAGCGTGACTGCCATCCTGGGGGTGTGGCATCCTTGTCCGGGAGAGGCGGGCCGTCCTGCCGCGTTGCAGAGCCCTCACCTGGTGCAGGCCATCCTGTCCACAGGCCACCAGACAGCCAGCCTAGAAACAGGGCTCCCGATAACCTGGGAGAAGTTCATATGTGGGCACGGAGGCTTTTCAAATTGGCGCAGAAAGGAAGGACTTGGGGACAGGTGGCGGTGTCCATCTGGACAGATTAGCTTGTGGAGCCTCGTCTGTGCCGGGCCCTAGGTAGGCCCCAGACGGGGGAAGCACTGAGCACGGGCATCGCCTGCGATGGTGCCCAGGGCGGCAGCAAGGAGAAGGGCCCAGAAGTGGCCTTGCAGCCCCTGACCAGCATGAGTGGGGCGCTAGGCATGCAGAGGCTCCGATGGCCATGCCAGGAACTGGGGTCTGTTCCCAGCACAGAGGGAACCCAGCCCGGTCCCACCAGGTCCTGCACCCCCTGCTTCTGTGTCTGGGCAGAGCAGGGAGCAGAACACGGCCATGGTGGGTGGGCAGGTACAGCAAGGGGCAGCTCCCCACAGGGGGGCGTGGGCTCCCCCCATCTTCCCCTTCGAGCTCTGGCACACAGAGGCCTCAAGCCCACTCTGCCCCCTGCCAGGTGGAGAGCAGGTCACATGATGAGGGCCCTGCCTAGGAGGCTGAAGGGCCCCAGAGTGACACGCGATGCCTCACTGTCCGGGTGCAAGCGGGGTGGGGGCCTCGGCTGAGGTGTCCAGTCAGGAAAGCCAACTGCTGGGGACGACTGTATCTCAGGGCAGCCCAGGACTGAGTCCGAGGGCCCCATCCCGCCTTGCAGACAGAGAACTCGAGTCTGGGCTGGGGGTCTGGGACCCGCCTGGTGACTCCCAGGCGAGGGCATGTCTGTGTCCCTCAGAAGGGACATGGTGGTGGCTGGAATGAGCCAGGCTCCTGCTAATCTCAGGGAGCCCCAAACCCCGTGTATGGCCACAGCCCACGTGCACATCCGCACCCCAAGCCCGGCTGAGAGCTAGCAGCGCCCCCGCAGGGCGGCAGGGGCAGGACAGGAGCAAAGCAGCCCCCGCCCGAGCCCATGTGGCCACTCCCTCCCCTGCCTGCTCTGCAGCCCCCGGGGATGGCTCCCACAGACGCTGGCACCAGGGAGGACACCACCCGCGCGTGCTCAGAAATAGACCGCCCCCCGCACGCCTGCCAGAGCTGCGCCTGCTGAACGACCACAGCGCCCCCGAGACACCAACCCAGCCGCCCAGGTACGTGCGCGCCGGCAGCCCGTCCTGGAGGTTGTGCTCGCTGTGCCGACTCCCGCATTCTCCGCAGGTTCTCGGAGCTCGTGGATGGCCGGGGCCGAGTGAGCGCCAGGTTCGGCAGCTTGCCCAGCAAATCGGTGCCCACGCAATCACGTGAGTGCCGCGGCCTCCCTGCCCCGACTCTAAGGTCAGCCCCAGGCCTCACCACCATGCCTACCTGGTCCTTGTCCCCAACACCGTGAGTGACAAGGCCGTTAAGACCTTGGTTTAAAGACCACCCCAGCGTCCAACGCGGTCTCCGGCCAGGGACCCAACTCTGGTGGTGCTCAGGGCTCCGGGCAGCAGCACCAACAGCAGCCGTCCACAGTGGAGGGACAGGTTACACGGAGCCGTCACCTGGTCAGTGTGCAGTACAGGTGCTGGCAGGGCACGCGGGAGAAGACGAAAAATAAAGATGTTAGAAGTGGGTCCAAGACGTTCCGGAAACTCTGCTTGCCAGGTTAGAACTCTGCTGAGCTTTGTCCCAGGCTGCAGACGGGAGGCTGTGGTGGCCGAGCCCTCCCCGGACCAGCAGGACCAGCCGTGCCCACAGCCCCTGGAGTGCAGAGCCCACGCAGAGCTGCCACTCGGAACCTGTCCGTTAGCAAGGGCTGAGTGACTCGCATGCTTGGCGTGGCCCAGGACACGTGTCCCCTTCACACTCAGGGCCATGTGCCACAGGTCCCTGGTCCTGCTCAGGCCGAGACTAGCTGGGCCACCTGGGGTAGGCCGCTGGGCCTCCCAGCCTTGCCAGGCACCACAGGGCATGAGCAACCTTGGTCACCGTCCCTAGCAAGGTCGTCCCAGCAGCACCAGGGCAGATGGGTCAAGATGCCCTGGCCTGGACCCTCCCCAGCTCATCGGGGCATGAGAGGGGTGTAGGGATCTGCAGGAGGCAGGCCTCCCTGAGGCTCTGACGTGGAGCCACCCCTGTGCTCAGCAGGAGGGAGGCAGGTAAGGCCAGGTGCCCGTCCTCGCAGAATTCCCCGGCAGGGAGCCTGGTCTCCAGTTAAACGGATATTTTAACCAACAAAAATGTCCCAGGCAAGGAAGGGAAGGAAAGGGACAGGTGTGCGGCAGGGAGGGTGAGGAGGGGCAGAAGAGGGGTCACTGCCCCTCGGCGAGCGGGATGGAAAGGCCAGGGCCAGGCGTCCATGGAGACGGGTGGTTGGCTGCCCTCGGGATGCCCAGTGGGGGGGCAGGGTGAGATCTGGGGTGCAGAGACAGGCGATCGGACTCGCAGCCGCCAGAGCAGGTACGAGATTCCTGAGGGTGCAGGTGAGAACCCCGCACGTAAGTGACTTGCAGCTGGGGTGGCAAGGGCAGGGGTCTGCAGAGTCTGAGGGCAGGTCAGAGGGGAGGAGGTGGCGTAGCCCCCACGAAGCAGGGGCTGGAGGGGGAGGAAAGCAGAGTCTGACCCTGAGAAGGGAGAGCAATGGCGTCAGCTGCAGGAGGAAGAGGCTTCTCAGTAGCGCAGGTGGGGTGAGCAGCCACTCCACCCCCGTGCCACGCCAGGAGCCAGGCCCCCACAAGGGACGTCCCTGAGGGAGAGAAGCAGCCCAGGAGGGAGGCGTGAGGACGGCCTGGTGTGGAGCGGCCATGCCATGTGGTCACCACCTGGCTTCCCCTAGAGCCCACAGTCCCGGCACAGCTTGAGAACGTGGAGGAGAGCCCAACGCAGGTCAGCCTGGCCCTCCAACTCGCTGAGCGCAGTGACAAGGACATCAACAGTAAGTCAGCGGCGGTGGTGGGGATTTGGGGACTAAGCGTTCTTGAGGGCCCCAGAGGCTGCAGCAGACGGCGGGAGGCAGCCGGGCACCCACCTGGGGAGGGCGGAAACAACACCACCCACTCACCCAGGCAGTGGCAGCCCACCTGGTCACAGATGGGGATGGCCAGCACACAGAACCCCCTTGCTTCTCTGTGGAGGAGCATGCTCAGTCAGGACGGCGGCAGAGTGGAGGCCCAGGACACACAGGACCTGCACTGTCCCCAGTCTGTGCTCCACCTCATGAGAACCTCGGCCGGCACGTCCTGCAGGGCACCAGCACCTGCCTGGCACCTCCGGTCAGAGCACCCGGCAGCTCAGGGGGCATTTGTCTCCCCACTGACAGCGCACGAGGACGCCTATCCTTACACTGCGTCAGACCCCACCCCGCCTGTCTCCCTGCTCTGACCCTGGGGCCGGGTCCCTCCATGAACATTCTTCTAGGGCCCAGTGGCCCTTTCTCCCAAGTCACACCAGGGACTCAGGTTGGGGTCATCCATCAACACCCCAAATGGGCCTGGCAGTTGGTAGAGGTGAGTCTGAGGGTGGCTCGCCTGCCACGCCAGGGGGCACGTGCAGATGTTGGTGCCGCTGAGCCCACAGCCTGGCACCCTCCCCTCACCGAATGGGACCTGGGCCCGCTCACGGCCTGGGTGAGCCCCAGATAGCCGATCTGTGCGTCAGACGCAGTCAGGGAAGGAGTCCCCTAAGGAAGCTGCGGCTCCCTCAGCGGAAAGGCCTTCGTGCTGTTTCCCCAGTGAACTGGAACAAACACTTTATCAGACCGTTTGCGTGACGTCAGCCCCTTAAGTACTAGATGTTCCACTTTGTAAAACAGGAATTAGAGGGGCATGAACCGGCTCCCCTGGGTCTCCTGCGGGAGAGGCTGCAGGCAGCACAGGGCTGGCCCCAGGCCACCGCATCGGGTGGTGTTTTAGTGATTCTAAGTGACAACGTGAGAACAGACTCTTCCCTGGCCTCCGGCTGTGCAAGATTAGCCACAGTCTTTTGGTTCGTGTTGCGCCGTCATGTCCGACTTCCCAACTAGGTCCTGTGCACCTCGTCTCTTATTCATTTGTCAAATGTTTTTCATATGTTTGGAGACTGACACTTTGTCAGTTACGTGTTCTGCAAATATCTTTTTTCAGCCTCTCGCTTGTCTTTCCCGTTCTTAATGATACTTTTTAACAGAGAAAAGTTCCTAATCAGCTTTATTAAGCATTAGTGGTTAGTGATTTGGGGGCCTTCTTTTAAAAATATCTTTCCCTACCCAAGGTTAGACAGTTATTCATGTCTATTTTTTTCTCACAGATTTAAAGTTTTGCTTTTGACATTTAATTCTTTTTTTTTTTGAGACAGACTCTCACTTTGTTGCCCAGGCTAGAGTGCCATGGTGTCAGTCTAGCTCACAGCAACCTCAAACTCCCGGGCTCAAGCGATCCTCCTGCCTCAGCCTCCCAAGTAGTTGGGACTACAGGCATGTACCACCATGCCTGGCTAATTTCTTTATATATTTTTAGTTGGCCAATTAATTTCTTTCTGTTTTTTGTTTTAGTAGAGATGGGGTCTCACTCTTGCTCAGGCTGGTTTCGAACTCCTGACCTGGAGCAATCTACCCGCCTCGGCCTCCCCAGAGTGCTAGGATTGCAGGCGTGAGCCACCACGCCCAGGCTACATTTAATTCTTTATTCTCTCTGAAGCAGATTATGTGTATGTGAGACACAGGGCGGCAGTTTCATTTTTTATGCACACGGGGCAAACTTGTTCTTCACCAAACAGTCCTTCTTTCCCCCACTGTCAATACCAGAGTTCCACGTGTAAAGTGGACTTTTGGCTGTGTCAATCTGACAGACCAGTGCCAACGTCACGCTGTGTTCACTGTAACTCCGTAAGTCCTGGCGCTGGAGGGGAAGTTTCTTTCTTCATTCTTCACCTTCAGAAGCATCCTGGCCTTTTTCCTCCACATAGACATCTTAGAATCTTCTAACCACATTCCATGAAAAAGGTTTTCAGGCTGGGCGCAGTGGCTCACGCCTGTAATCCTACCACTCTGGGAGGCTGAGGTGGGAGGATCGCTCAAGGTCAGGAGTTCAAAACCAGCCTGAGCAAGAGCGAGATCCCATCTCTACCAAAAATAGAAATTAACCGGCCAACTAAAAAAAAAAAAATACATATATACATAAAAAAAAAAATTAGCTGGGCATGGTGGCGCATGCCTGTAGTCCCAGCTACTTGGGAGGCTGAGGCAGGAGGATTGCTTGAGCCCAGGAGTGTGAGGTTGCTGTGAGCTAGGCTGACGCCACTGCACTCTAGCCTAGGCAACAGAGTGAGACTCTGTCTCAAAAAAAAAAAAAAAAAAAAAAGGTTTTGAGATGATTGGATGTGCATTGAATCCATAAACCATTTTTGTGAAAATTGACATTTCAGTATATTAAGTCTATCCACAGATATGGGCTGTCTCTCCATGTAATTAGGACTTATTTAATAAAGTTATATGTTGAATAAAGTTATCCATTGAATACAGATTTATTCCTAGGCATTTTATAGGTTGATGCTATAATTTATAGTTTGATGTTAGTATATACTTTTAAAGATTATATTTCCTGATTATTTATTACTCGAGTATGGATATTTGTTGTACCTTTGCATGCTGTATCCAACCGTCTTGCCAAACTCTCCTGTTCTTGTCATAGATGCTTTGGGGTTTTCCATTTATATAATCATCTCTCTTAAAAGCTTACTTGTTTGCCTTCTAAGCTGAGACCTGATTTTGTTGTTATATAAAGTAGAAGTTAGTTCTTTTCCTCATGGACACTTGCACCCCCGAGCCCTGCACCAGCCGCCTTCCCCCACAGCCCTGTGGGGCCATCCATACTGTCAGCCAAGGGTCTGCACGTGCAGGGCCCATTTCTGTGCTCGCGCTTCTGCTCTGATGCTCGCCTTCCTTGAGCCAACACTGACCGTTCCACGATGGTAGCGTCAGTCATCCTTGCTGTGCTGCGGGGCCAGTCCCCGACCTCCAAGCGTCTCAACTATTCTTGGTCCTTTGCACATCTGTGAACCTTTAAGATCAGATTGTCAAGTTCCACTAAGCACCTGCTAGGACTTGACTTGGCCACGTTTCTGACGCCGTGTGCCTGTAAAAATTCTGAGCAGCACTCACATTTGAAGGTTAGTTTGGCTAGATATGAAATTCTAGGTTTGAATTCCTTTCTCCTTTAATTCTTCAAATACTAGTCCGTCATCATCTGTGTCCAGTATTGCGGCCAATCCTGTTCTTGCTTCCTTGTAGGATAATGTCCTCCTTCTCCCTAGAAACTGGTAGACTTTTTTTTCTCAAGGAAAGAGGATCCCCAAAGCACCTCCGGACCCCAGAATCAGAGCTAACACTCGTGAGTGGCATCTCCTCGCCTAGCGACGACTCAGGTCAGGGCTACACCTTTGAGCCTGAGGGAGAATCTCAGGGAGAGGAGGCGGGTTCCCAAGACCCTAGCTCGTCACCCAGAGGTCTGGAGGGGCAGGAGCAAAGGAGTAAGTGCTGAGCCTAGTCAAGTTATTCCTGCTTTCCCCAACTTCTCACGCAGCAGGGCTCCTGGACTATCCCAGTTTTGGTCTCAGTCCTGGTGGCTGCCACCCAGGCAGGCAGCTGCCACCCCCAGCAACACAGGCAAGGGCAGAGCTTGGGCCACTTTGCTCTGTAACTTTTCCTAGTGTAGGAGCAGCCCACTGCCCCCGTCCCATCCCAAACGGCCTTCTCTGTATTTCTATGTATGTGTGTGTCTGTGTGAGTGTGTGACATGAACTCAGGACTCAGTGGCGATGGCTGCACAGGGTGACGCTACAGTGGCAGCTCTCTGGGAACCTCCCACCCGCAGCTGCATGAACTGGGGCTCAGGGCCCCAGTGGCAAAGAATGGCACAAGTATCTGTCACAGTCTCTGCAGCCACGGCCGCCCCGTGCACGGGGTGAAGACTGACGACACGAGCTCGCGGGTTCCAGATACCCCTGCACACAGCCATGCTCTGTAGGGCTGCCGTGACATGTCTCTGGACAGTTATGTAGTGTCTAAAATTCATATGGAATTGCAAGGGACCTAGAATAGCAAAAATAATTCTGAAAAAGAGTAAACAAATAGGAGGACTCACACTTCCCAGGGTCCAAACTTAGTGCGAAGCAACGGTGATCAGGCAGTGGTGGCACTGGCCTAAGGACAGGCGTCTGTGTAAGTGGGATGAAACTAGAGTGCGGGAGCAAAGCCACACGTCTGTGACCAGAGGATTCTGACGAGCGGCCAAGGCCATTCAGTGGGGAAGAACAGTCTGCTAAACAGACGGTGCTGGGACAACTGGTCTGCCACACGCAAAAGAATGAAGCTGAACCCCTACCTCACACACAGATTCACACAACATGGACCAAAGACCTAAACATCGTGTTAGAAGAAAACATGAGTAAAGGATTCTTAGATACAACAAAAGTATGAGCAACAATAACAAAAAGATAAATTGCTCTTCATCAAAATTTAAAACTGTCATGCTTCAAAGGACACCATCAAGGAAATGAAAAGACAGCCCATGGAATGGGAGGAAATATTTGAAACCATGTATCTGACGAGGGACTTGTATCTAGAATATGTAAAGAACTCTTACAACTGAGTAATAAAAATACAACTCAATCTAAAATCAGGCAGAGGACCAACATGCCGCTCTCCGAGGAAGACACACTGACGGCCAGTGACCCCACGAACAGGTGTTTGGCGCACGGGTCAACAGAAAACGCAAGTGGAAGCCGTCAGGAGATGCCCCCTTGCACCCACGGGACGGCTAGAACCGCGAAGCCAGACGGCGGCGAGCCTTGGTGAGGACGCGGGGAACCGAGACCCTCATCCGCCGCCCCCAGCAGGAATGGGAAGTGTGCGGCAGCTTAGGGAAGAACAGACCGGCCGCTCCTCCAGGATTAAAGGGATCCAGCCCTAGGTGTGTGCCCAGGAGCAATGAAAACACACGTCCACCCGGGCCCTGTGCACGGATGCTCGTAGCAGCGTAACACGGCAGCAAAAAGTGGAAACCACCAAGATGTGCGTCGGCTGACGAATGGAAAACCAAGCACGCAACACCCTCTTCCTGGACGCTACTCGACCACCCACCGGAGAGAAAGGAATGAAGCGTGCACGCTGGGACACAGGTGAACCCTGCAAACATGCTAAGCCAGTCATGAGAAACCACATACAACAGGACTCCTTTCGTGTGAAAGTCCAGCAAGGGACGTCTACAGCGACAGAAAGGGGTTGGTCAGGACTGGGCTGGGCACGTGGGGTGCTCACAGCTACAGGGTACGAGGTTCCTTCTGAGGGGGCGAAAATGTTCTGAAATCGTGGCGATGCACGCACACATCCGTGAAGACGCTAACAACTGATGAACTGCGCACTTTAAATGGCAAACTTTGTTACATACACGATAGCTCAGTAAAGCTGGTTTTAAACAGTGATGTGCAGAACAGTGTTTTCAGTATGTTGTCTTTTGTGCAGGAAAATGGAGAGGGGAAATATCAATTATTTCTTATATTTAAAAAGAAATAAAACGAATGAAGTGGTTGAATGAAGTGGTTAACTACGTGGGGAAGGAAAGGACAGGGCTTCTCTGAACGTACCTTGTCTTACAGTTTTGACCTTAGAACCAAGAAAATGTTTATTAAAAGAACAAAAAGAAAAGGCAACACCTAAAAATTGAAAACAAACTGAAACAAATGAACCTATTTATCATGCTGATGGCTTAACCACCCAGGAAAAAGCAGGCTTTCAAGCAATTTTAACAGCAGTAGTCTAACTACTCACCGCTTGTGGGACACAGTCTAAGGATAAAAAGCATTGCCAAGAAATTTTCGCTGCACTCAGAGATTTTGATGTCAGTAATGATACTCGTTATTTTGAAACTAGTATATGTATATTGTAGGATGAAGAAAATAATTATGTTAATACCACCAAGGTTTTCAACGTAAATAAATAAAAATAAAAAATCAAAGAAGTTGGCCGGGCGTAGTGGCTCACACCTGTAATCCTAGCACTCTGGGAGGCTGAGGCAGGAGGATCCTTTGAACTCAGGAGTTCGAGACCAGCCTGAGCAAGAACGAGACCCCGTCTCTACTAAAAATAGAAAGAAATTAGCTGGACAACTAAAAATATATATAAAAAATTAGCCGGGCATGGTGGCACATGCCTGTAGTCCCAAATACTCGGGAGGCTGAGGCAGAAGGATCGCTTGAGCCCAGGAGTTTGAGGTTGCTGTGAGCTACGCTGATGCCACGGCACTCTAGCCCGGGCAACAGAGCAAGACTCTGTCTCAAACAACAATAACAACAACAAAAAAAATCAAAGAACTTAAAAACCTTGTTTTTTAATTCTTATTATTTGGACTGGAAATATTGGTATAAATGCATGATTGGTCTGTCTTTTTAAAAATCTAATTTCCCAGTCCTGTTCCTGAGAAGGCCTGGAGTGGCCAAGCCCTGGCAGCAGTGTACACTGTGAGCACCCAGACCGCAAGCTCTGGGCTTTGCCCTCACAAAGGAACCGGGGATCTTTGGAGAAAAGGCTGATTCCGAGACTGAGGCAGGATATGGACAAAACAATCCCAGGACATATTGTGTATAAAAAGCAAGCTTTAGAAACAACTGAAACTGTGTCCAACGGACAGAGCGGCCAGCCTAAAAGGGTTGCCCCTGGCCAAAAATGGAATAATTTGAGCATCAAGAAAACTAGTGACAGCAACGGACTGAAACCGGTCAGATATACAGAAATCTGTGTGGTCACCATGACGCTTGCAAAGAAAGAACAGCTTGCTGGTCAGTTCTAGAGCGCGCTGGGACCGACGTACCTGCAGGCGTACACATGGAGGAGAAGGTGTGCACATTCCTCCCACCTGGACTGTTAGGACCACAGTTCAGGTGGCCCTGGGGTGGCTGGAGGAAAGCCAGTCCTCCCAGATGACTCTGCAGCCGGCCAGGTCAGAGCCAGGCCTGGCGAGGGGATGGACCTCGGATCAGGGACCCCAATGGCCGCTCCAACCCTCAGGTGTGAGCAAGGCCTGTGGGGACTTTACTGGGGACGGATCGGCCCACACATATCCCTCAAACGGGACTCAGACGCATCCCACACCCCGCTGGGGCTGGCAGTGCCCGAGCCTCCGAGTGAGGCAGCCCTGCGAAGACCATCTGAACTGGATCCGATGGCCCCTCTGTCTCATTAGAGCATCTACAGGAAACGGGGGCGGGAAAAGTCAACACCACAAGTACACAACAGGTCAGATCCAGGAGAGGAACTGCAAGGACAAATGACCTCGTTTCTTCAGTAAATAAAGAGGGAGAAGGTTGGGGTGTAGGTGAAGAGAGACTCGAGATACATCCCACAAAGGAAGGTGTTGATTCTGCAAGCTCAGCCCCACCTGGATTAGACCAACTGCGCAGGTCATTTTTAAGATGATCAGAGAAATGTGAACATGGTCCAGGATATCATGAGATATTGAGGAACTGCTGCTAATTTATAATAAAGCATCGTGGTTATGTGAAGTATTAGATGCCTGCTGATGTGTTCACAGGTGAAATGCTGAATGGTATCTGTGAACTGCTTTGAGATTCTTCAGCAGGAGAAAGAAAGGGTGAGAAAGATGGACACAGATGAAACCAGACTGGCCAGTTTGATCACCACAGAAGCGGAGTGCGGGAGGATCTTCATACTTCACATTGTAGTTTTGAAAATTTTCACAGTAAAAGGTTTTCTTAAATGCCCACAACTCATTTTCAGCACATCAGGAAAGACAAAAAGGACAGTCCCAGAGGACAAAGGAGGGGGAGAAAGGAGAAAGGGAAATAGTCCCAGTGAGGAAGAGGGGACCAGCCCGGGACAGACACCGAGGGCCAGTGCCCGTGGGGACAGGCGCTCACAGTGGGGCTGCCACGTTAGACGGGGGAGGCTGAGCCCTGCTCAGTATCAGATGACGTGGGGCAGACACAATTCTTACTCTCCTACGTTTTTCAGTGTTTTTTAAGTTAAGAAGTAAAACAACAGGGATCTTGACAGAGCTAGAAAAAAATGACATGCTCATGGCCAGAGTGAGGTGAGGTGCCCTGAAGACACAGCCGGCTCCGCACAGAGGCTGCCTGGGGCTGCAGGACCAAGGGGGCCCAGGTTCCCAGCAGAAGAAACCCCGTGTGGGGACAAAGCCAGCAACAAGCGGGCGGGGGCCGCAGGCCAGTGCAGGCTCAGCACCGAGGCTCCTGCTCCTCCTTCCCTCCCTTCCTTGTCATGAGGTCAGGGCCAGGCATCATGCTGAGGCCTGTCTTTTCCCCTCTGCTCTCTTTGTACACCTGAAATGGGAACACCCTGTAGGGCCCGGTGGCGTTTGGGAGCCACAGTGGAGAGGGGGACAGGCCTGTCACTGCAGAGCACGGCCGCCCTGCATCTCAGGTCGGGCACAGAAGAGGAGACAGCAATGTCCATGCGAGCAGGCCTTCTCCTGGGGTCCCAGTGACTAAACTCTCGTGGCCTCTGTTTGCAGACGCCCTGCGGAACTGCTCAGAAAACCCCTGTCAGAACGGAGGCACCTGTGTGCCAGGCACTGGCACCCACAGCTGCGACTGCGGGCCAGGGTTCAAAGGCAGGCGCTGCGAGCTCGGTAAGTCAGGACATGGCCTCGGGACACCTGTCACAACCACCTGCGGCTCGGCCCCAGGACCACCGGGCAACGGGTGGGTTTGCCGTGGGGGCCTCCAGACGGAGAGATGCCAGGCAGGGAGGCCGGTGGGCGGGGACCTCAGGTGATCTGTGAGCCACGGGGTCGGCACTGCTGCTGAGGAACCAGGATAGAAGGTGCTGCCGGTACAGGGGCCGCAGAACAGGCCCCGCACGGGGAGGCACAGCTGCAGGGAAGGGGCAGTGGAGTTGGTGGAGAAACACTGGACTGAGCACCAGAGGTGGGGGGGGCTCCCCCCCTCATCTTTAATCCCGAGGCCTCTCCTGCCTTCAGAGAGACCAGCCTGTGGGCTGTGAGGATGGTGCTGGCCACAGCGGCCTGGGCTGCGAACACCCTACAGAGGGGCGTCTAGCTCAGGAGGCAGCCGGTGCAGACTCCGGGCCCGGGCAGGCTGCCAGGGTCTCCCTCAGGCAGGGGTCTCCCATGGGGGGCGGGAGGAGAGCACCCTGAGCACGGAGCTCTTCATGCGCCTTCTCCTCTGCACCACAGCCTGTAAGAAGGTGCCCCGCCCCTGCACGCGGCTGTTCTCAGAGACAAAGTCCTTTCCGGTCTGGGAGGGAGGCGTCTGTCACCACATGTAAGTCGGCTTCTTCTGTCCTCAGCCTTGCCACACTCTAGAGTGTTCTTACTTTTTAAAGTGCTTTCCCAGAGTCTGGCCCATCCAGCCCTGAGGAGGGATGTAGTCACACAGGGGCTTGTTCTGACCACCAGCTTCCTTCACGTGACACAGTAGTTCCGGAAGCAAGGCAGAAAGACGGAATGACTTGCCCAGGTCCGTGCAGCCCAGGAGCAGTGGCTGAGGAGGACCCCAGCCCCGGGGGCTCCCTGCCCTCGAGCCCCCATCTCCCCCACCCGGAGCAGCCGGCCCAGCCCCAGTGGAAGGCAGGCTCTCGTGGACACGACCTTCCTCTCGTCCCTTCCTTAGAGCCCCCTGGAAAAACACACAGCACATGGGAACATCAATCCCAGTTCTGCCATTAACTCATGATGTGTCCCTGGGCAAATCTCTCGTGCCTCAGTTTCCCCACCTGTAAAATGGGCAGCAGAGGGAGAGTTGCCTCGCTCATCTCTTAGGCCCTTTCTTCCTAACATTCTGTCACTCGGTGGGTCACACAACCAATTTAGTCAACAACGAACTTACTGAGCACCTACTGTGTGCAGGCACCCTTCTTGATACTCAGCACACATCAGTGAGCAGAACAGACCCAAGTTCTGCCCTGGGGACCCTTGCGTTGCAGATGGGGGGACAGACGAGAAAGAGGGAGCATCCAGTGTGTCATGTGGTGCTGTGGCTGGTGGTGAGAGCCAGGGAAGAAAGAGTCGAACGTGGGAGATCAGGAAAGCCAGAGGCGGGGTGGAGGGCAGCCAGCATGGCGACGGACAGGAGGGAAAGACACTCGTGTCAGGGACCAACCCCTGGGTGCGGAGCGTGCCGGGCCCGTCTGGGGAAGGGGAAGAGTCCAGCAGGGCTGGGGCCACGCAAGCCAGGTGGAGAGCAGTGGGAGGGCGAGGGGCCTGGGAGACCTGTAGGAGACTGGCGCTTGTTCTCCACGAAAGGGGGAGCAACCGAAGGGTCCCAAGCAGGGGGCGGACGTATCTACAAACATTCTTTTTTTTTTTTGGAGACAGAGTCTCACTCTGTTGCCCAGACTAGAGTGCCGTGGCATCAGCCTAGCTCACAGCAACCTCAAACTCCTGGGCTCAAGCGATCCTCCTGCCTCAGCCTCCCAAGTAGCTGGGACTACAGGCATTTGCCACCATGCCCTGCTAATTTTTTCTATTTTTAGTTATCCAATTAATTTCTTTCTATTTTTCGCAGAGACGGGGTCTCGCTCTTGCTCAGGCTGGTTTCGAACTCCTGACCTTGAGCGATCCACCTGCCTCGGCCTCCCAGAGTGCTAGGATTACAGGTGTGAGCCACCGCACCCAGCCTCTGCCAACATTCTTAAAGACCAGTCTGCATGCTCTGGGAATGGGATGTGGGAGGGTGAGGGCAGAGCTTTATTGGAGCCTGGGCATGGAGTCAGGCTTGATGCCTCGTGGGGGCACATCGAGATACAGGTCTGGCTGGGGTTGGGGGCCATGTTGGTAGTCACAGAATTGGGGTGCTGTGCAGGGGCCACATCCACAGGGCTCAGGCTCTTGTAGCCATGCCAGTTACATCAGTGCCCGCCGGTGACCGCCAGGCACACATGTTAGGTGTCCACCGAGTACCCAACAAGGACCAAGAGCTTTCTATCCTTTCATTGTTAACCTGTCTGCATATTTAAAATGACTTTCTCGTATTTAACACATAGCGGAGTCTTGCTTTATATCCAGTTTGACAATCTTTGTCTTTCATTGGAGTTTAGACTGTTTACATTAATTGCATTTAACATAATGACTGATGTGGCTGGGTTTAAATCTACCATACTACTATTTGTTTTCAATTTTTCCCATCTGCTTTTTGTTACTTTTTCTCTTTTCCTGCCTAATTTTGGATTAAATATTTTTTTAGGACTCCATTTTACCTCTACTGTTGGCTTATTGGTTGTACTTCTTTGGTTTACTTTTTAGTGGCTGCTCTAGGATTTGCCATATGCATCTTCAGCATATCACAATGCACCTTTAATCACTATCACACAACTCCGGTGTAGTATCAGACTCTCAACAACATGACAACACGCTTCCACTGTCCCCTCCCACCCTTCGAATTGTCATTGCCAGACTTTCCACTTCCACGTGTGCCGTGAGCTGCACAGTGTTCTCTTTGCTCTCAACAGATACTTGTATTTTCAAGTGTCGACGGGGAACAGTCTTTAGTGTCTGCCGACACGTCTGCCGTCTCTAGCACCGCTTGTTCCTTCCTGCGGATCTGAGACTCCACGCGGAAACATTTCTCGTGGCACAGGTCTGCTGGCAGTGAATCCTCTCTGCTTTTGTCTAAAAAGGTTTTCATTTCACCTTTGTTTCTGAAGGATTATTTGCTGAACACAGAGTTCCTGGTGGACAGCTGCATTTTTTTCTTCCAGCACTTTAAAGATGCCCTTCCTGTGTCTCCCAGCGTGCGTGGCTTCAGATGAGAAGACGGCAGTCTTTCCTATCTGTGTTCCACTGTGCGCGACGTGTCCTCCCACCCTGGCGGCAGCTTTTACATTTTCTCTTTATTTCTGTTTTTTATTTTCTACATAATTTATTGTGATGTTAATTCATAACACCAGGTAGACATTCATTTTCATCACTTGCTTCTGTTCGTCTGTTTTACTGAGCAGTCTTCATTCCTCCTTCCAAAATGTTGCCGCCACACGTGAGGTGACAAAGCACTTTTGAAAACCACAGCTGAAGGACACCCATCTGCCACCTGCGTGCTCAGTGCATGCAGTGCTGGTCCCAGTGTTTTCACTGCCAGCTTCTATAGGCTTTTGGAAAACATCTGTCGCAGTGACCTTCACTCACCTTCAAAACTCACAGGCTTTGTCACACCTCCCAGAGCCCAGCTACGGGCTCAGTGTAACTGTCTCTGGTTTTGGACAGTGTAATTATGTGCTTTGGTGTGGCTGTGTGTGTTTTTATTCTCTGGAATTTGTTAAGCTTCTTGGATTTCTGGATTTTTGGCTTTTGTCAAATTTAGAAACATTTGTCCATTATTTCTTCGTGTATTTTTTTCTGCCCCTCCGTTTCTCTCCTCCCCTCTGGGCCTCCAACTGTGCCCATGTCCCAGGTCACCGCAGCTCTTCTCACATTTGTCAGTCTTTTTCCTCTCTGCTCTTCATTTCTGACAGATTCTATTGCTGTGCATTCAAGGTTACTGACTTTTTCTTCTGCAGTATCTAACCTACCATTAATCCTATTGAATAAAATTTTCATTTCAGATACTATGTTTTACCATGTCTAGAAGTTCCATTTAGTTCTTTCCTAGATCACCCATTTCTCTTCATTATGTATCTATTTTCCTTTAGATTACTAGATATGTGGACTTAATTTATAACAGATATTTGAAGGTCTTTATCTGCTATTTCTGCCATCACTCTCATTTCTAGGTCTTTTTCTATTGAATTATTTTTCTCCAGATTATGGGTAACTTTTTCCTTTGTTGATTCTTCATATGATTCTTTGAATGTCTTATAATTTTTTGATTGGATGCTGGACATCATAAATTTTGTTACTGAGTGCTGGATTTTTTTTTTTTTTTGTATTCTTTTCAAGAATGTTGGTTTTCTTCTGCAAGGTGGTTAGCTGAGTATAGTTTGTGCCTCTTGAGAGTTGCTTAGAGCAGCCTTTATGCTGGGGGAATTTCGACCCACTTGGATGGCATGGTCTTTCTGGGGTTTCTATGGGACGGTCTGTCATGAAACAAGGTCTCTCAACTCGGGCTCTGGGACCTGTTCAACTCCTCAGCAGTTCTTCTCTGCCCAGCCATATGGCGTTTCACCTGGGGCTTGCACAGCTTAATTTTCACCCATGGGGACCCGTGTGCAGATTTCTGGGGCTCTTCCTCTGCACAGCTTCCCCTCTCCAGTGTTCTGTCCCACGCATGACAGCTGCTCTGCCTCCACAACTCCAGTCGGTCCTTGACTCCTCATGACCCCTGCTTGGATCCCTCCCTTCTGCAAAGCCGTCCTCACAGTGCCCCGGGCTGAATTCTAGGCTGGTCACAGGGCTCGTCTTGTCTGTTTCTCTTCTCTTAGGAGCACAGTCTTGCACTGCTTTCTAACATCTGAAAATAGTTACTTCCTATATTTTGTCCAGTTCTCTTTTTGTTCACACTGGGAGGTTAATTCCAGGTCCTGTTACTGTCTCATGGCCACAACTGGAAGTCTTACCTTGGGTTTGAAACCCTAAAGGTTCTGCCACACTTAGCATATGAATTGGAGTGTTGCCCACTGAACTCCTCGGATTTCCCTTTTAAACAGCTCTGACATTTCAGAGCCTTAACAAGACCTAGATACTCATGCTCCTCTCCAAACCTGTGAGAGACACGGTGTGAGTAATTCCCACTTCACACAAAACCGAGGCTTAAAAGCTCAAGAGTAGCCCAGTGAACGAATGGAAGAGGCAGGGCTCGAAATCAGGCCCCTGCTCCGTGGTGCACACCCCCGCAGCCCTGGGCTTCTCGAGCTTCTCTGCAGAAGACCCAGGAAGCAGAAAAGTGGATCACACCTCCGCCCCCAGGGCCTTGGGCCAAGCAGCTGCCTCAAGCAAAGACATGTCATTTTATCTTGTAATATCACATGACTTCATCAATGCTCATCAAAATGCACACTAAAATGGGTATTTTATGTATATCATACATCATTAAACTTTTTAAAAAATCACAGGACCTTTATGTTGGGTATTCTAATACATCTATAGGAGGTAATATCTTATTAAGAAAATGATGGCTTTTCCCTCAAACACCCTCACGTTTCCCTGTGGGTCCACACAGCCAAGGTTAATCAGTGGGCAGCGTTCTGCTTCCCCGCCTGGCTTCACAAAGCTTTCTTGTGACAACAGGTACAAAAGAGTCTACAAGGTTCACCAAGACGTCTGCTTCAAAGAGAGCTGTGAGAGCACAAGCCTCAGGAAAGCCCCACACAGGTGCCATCTTGGGGAGGCCCCTGCGTGTCCTGCATGTGGGTCGCAGGGTGATGGGGTGTCCCTGGGGGCTGAGTGCGTGGGATGTGCAGGCTGGGCCAGGACATCCGTGTGCCCAGACATGCGGCCCGTGTGTGTCCCTGTGTTGTGCGTGTGAACATGCACGGATGGGTACAGCTGGGCAGGCTGGCTGGGGAGTCCCCCTGGTCACGCATGTTCACACGGAACACGGTGCTACTACTGGGAAGAACAGCATGTTACTGACACCCAAGTATATGCAAATACAGCAAATCTCTGTTTACCTTTTATTCACTCACACAAAGTCATCACAAGAATTATACTGTTTGGGTTCTACCAAAAGTTGTGTCCAAGAACATTAAATGCTTTCAAAACAACAGAGTCCAAACCTCAGTCACAGTCTTCACAGACCTGTGACTACCACACATGCTGGTTTTGCGTCACGGAGTGTCATGGCAGGGCCGCAGCGCAGCACCGCTGGCCCGAGCACAATGCCCGGCCCTTCCCCATGGTCGCTCCTGCTCCCTTCCCCGCACGCCCTTCTCTCCCGCGTGGCTCACACCGAGCCAGCTGCCGTCCCCGTCTTCCCACAACCACTGCCTCAAGCCAGGTGGGTGCACGCAAACTAAAATGCTCGTGTCTGTGCCGGGGCCTGCGCTCGTGGGGTCCCCCACCCTGGGATGCATGTGCGCTAAAGACAGGTTTCAGCAGGCAGCCTGCAGGATTCAAGGTACACAAGTCTCTTTTTCATTAAACCACTATTCTCTAATTATTTCAGGAAACAGAGTAAGAGTCAAACACTGGAGAAATCTTAAGGTATGTCTCCCCACCACCCCCCGACTGCCTGCCACAGAGGCGCTGGGAAGGGGGAGGTGGCCCCGTCCAGCCCCGGCTCTCAGAGCGCTGCCGCCTGCTCCCTGAGCACTGCTGAAGAAAGCTCGGTGTGTGCAGCTGGGTCACCAACCAGGAAGGTTTCAGAATTCCCCAGCAAGGACCGGACATAAACGTGGTCTAGCCACTGAGACAAATAAATCTGCAAGTGGAAATGAGGCTCTCTGGGGGTGGGGACAAATGCCATTCTCTCGAGGGAAACGGGGCCAAGAACCCCTCTGCTCAGCTGCAGTGGGAGGAGGAAGGAAGGTGGGTACTCGAGAGGCTGTTAGACCACCTGGCACCAGGAGGGAGGTGGGTGCCTCCCAGACCTGTGAATGGCATCCTACTGGGAGAAAAGTGGGGCCTTGACCACATAACAAAACAAGTCCTGCAGACTGTCTCCTGCTAGGACGGTCACAGTGGACACGGGACTCCCGATCACAAACCCTGAAATGAAAGAAACGTTCTAACTGCGTTTCTGTTTAGTTCAGCATTCCCCAAACTTTTTTGGCAACCAGACCGCCATCCTGCCCCACCTCCCACACACAAACTCTGCTGACTCTTAAAGAACACTGGTATCCTTCACACCACTCTGGAAACCACTGGGTCAGGGCATACAAGCCCATCAACAGCCTACAGTCAGTTTCACGCTGACTGAAACTTCTTCCCAACGTGTCACCAGGAATGAAAGACGCATTTCTGGTTGGCCCTAGACAGCTCACTGCTCACACGCCTTAGATGAGCCATACTCTTGTCTTCCTGGAGCTGCAGGAGAGGAGAGTGAGGCAGCCTAAGAGAACAGCATCTTCTCACACAGCTCAGGAAATAAAGGAGAAATGTCATTCGAAGACCGTTAAAAACAAGCAGCAGGCAAGGAGCTTTCCACATCCACGTTCACACGAGGAAGAACTCCCACACCAGCCAGCGAGGGAAGGCCAGGGCTAGAGCTCTGCTGGCATCAGAAACCCAGGGTCCTAAAAGTTGGCCTGTGAGATCCAGCACGGCCATGCTATTTCCAGTGTGGAAAGTCTCTCTGCGACAGACAGCAGCTGACAGCACAGTTCCCCCCCCCCCACCGCCCGTCGCACCCTCCACAGACACCCACCAAGCACACTCCAGGGCTTGCAGGCAGTTTACTACAGCCATGCATCACTGAACTGCGGGACGTGTTCTGAGATGTGCTACTGGGCAGTTTTGTCGTGCAGGAACATGAGAACACGCACACAAACCTCAATGATACGGCCTGCTACACACCTAGGCTGTTGTCCTGGGCCGCAGACCTGTGCAGTGCAACACTGTGCTGAATACTGCAGGCAGCTGCAACACAGTGCAAAGTATCTGCGTACCTAAACACAGAACAGGTGCCGTAAAAACATAACATAAAAGACAAAAAATGGTGCACCTGAGTAGGGCACCTACCATGAGTGGAGCTTGCAGGCAGGAAGCATCTCTGAGTGTGTGCGTGAGTGTGAGTGTGAAGGCCTCGGACATCTCTGCGCACTACTGCAGATTTTGTAAACGCTATACACTTAGGCTACCTACACTAAATTTATTAAAAAAACCAATTTTTTATTTCTGCAATAACAGGTTATCCTTAGCTTTCATTACACCTTTTTAATTTTTTTTAACTTTTTGACTCTTTTGTAATAACACTTAGCTTAAAACACACCGTACAGCTGTACAAAGATATTTTTTTAATATCCTTATTCTATAAGAATTTTCCTACATTTAACTTTTTTTTTTTTTTTTTTTTTACTTTTTAAACTTTTTTATTAAAAACTAAGACGTAGACCAGACGTGGTGGTCGACACCTGTAATTGCACCACTTTGGGAGGCCGAGGCAGGAGGACCACTCGAGGCCAGGAGTTCAACATAGCAAGAACCCATCTCTGCAAAAAAATTAAAAATTAGCTGGGCGTGGTGGTGCACACCTATAGTCCCAGCGATTCGGGAGGCTAAGGCGGGACAATCGCCTGAGCCCACACAGCCAAGGTCGCAGCGGGTGTGATCACGCCACTGCACTCCAGCCTGTGCAACAGAGTGAGATCCTGTCTCAAAAAATAAAAATAAAGAATTAAAACACACAACACTAGCCGAGGCCTGCATAGGGTCAGGGTCGTCAGTATCACTGTCTCCAGCTCTGTGTCTCATCCCACGGAAGGTCTGCAGGGCAGTGATGCACGTGGAGCTGCCACCTCCTGTGACAGCGCCTTCCTCGGGACCCTCCTGGAGGACCTGCTAAGGCTGTTTCACGGTTATGTTTTTTTCTATAAGTGGAAGGAGCACACTGTGAGTGACGATTAGGAAGTACATACTAACAGTATAGTGAATACATAAACCAGTAACATGGCTGTCATTATCATTAGGCATTATGTTCTGCATACAATCACATGTGCTATACTTCTGTACGACCGGCGGCACACGTTTTTTTACACCAACATCAACCACAAACATGAGAGTGATGCATTTCGACGTGATGCTACGATGGCTGTGATGTCACTAGCTGATAGGACTTTCTCTGCTCTGTTACAATCTTACGGGACCACCTTCATACGTGTGGTCCGTCATCGATTAAAACATCATCATGCAGCACGTGACTGTACTAGGACTAAGAACCCACAGACATAATTCGTGTTTGAAACATCCATGCGACAGTTAAGTCACCTGACATACTAACATATCTATTAAAGACTTGCTCAGGAAATCCTTTTCTATCAACAAACCAGAACCCCCCAATTAATTATTATCAAGTACCGGCTTATAGAGCACCTGTGGGAAAACACACTCCCAGACACCTACCCAAGAACAACACAAGGATTCACTTCAATCCAGAGCAGTTGGACGCAGCCTGTGCCGCACAGAAAAGACCCAGGATCATCACGGCGCAGAGGGAAGCAGGAAGAGCAGCCTGCTGGTTTCAAATCTAGAAGCTTCACTGCTGAGCCAGGTGTTCCTAGAGATGTGTGATGTAGTCCGCCTTCCTCAACACGCCTGCCACTCTCCCCACACCCACTGGCACGTCGGGTCCTCTGGGGGTGCCCAAAGACCCAAACGGTATCACTGAGAGAAACAGGGCTGCCATTTAAAGAGGACTGGGCATGACCACCCTTTTCCTCACTCCTTGCTTTGTTTTCTCTTCAAAGGATTTAGGACGTGCTTGTTACACTCTACCAACCTCAAGAGTTTCTGAAACCCAGGAAAGACAAGGTCTAAAAATTAGATTGAAAAGGACACCCTGAGAGACCAGGTCCTGGCTGGCGTCAGTCCCCTCTGTGACCTCTCTCAAGCCTCAGCAGGCAGCCAGCCAGGCTGCGCTCTCACTGGCCCACCCTGGGAGACGCCTTGGAGACCAACCACCTACGAGTCCTGCGCCACATTTAAGCAGCCCGTGCCACGACCAGGCTGCGTGCGGTCTGTGCCTCTGCATGAGAGACGGCAGCATGTCATCAGCCAGGCCTGGCGAGGCGCCAGTCACACTTCTGCAGCGTTCAGAAACCCGCCCTCGCATTCCAATGCCAGAGGAAGAATTCTCCCTTGAGACCTAACAAACTGAGGAGGAACTACCGTGGACAGCTGCCGTGGACCAGGGCGGAGGGGCAGAGCGGGTGACGCTGGAAGGCAGGCCAGACTCCCAGCACAGCTCGCCCTGCTCTGCTCTTCCCGTTCCTTACGCTCACTGTCCCACAGGCCTAAGACCGTGACGGGGACTCATATGTTTTGAAAGAGGAAAGGTTAACGAAGACTAAGGTGGAGTTTAGACGCTTCCAGTCTGCAGCAGGGCTGGCAGACTTTCTCTGTAAAGGGTCAGACAGTAAATAGTTTTGGCTTTTGCAGACTGGAGGTCCCCAGGGCAACTGCTCAGCTTTGCCGTGGTAGCACAGACACAGCCACAGCGGTGGAATTGCGTGGCCATGGCTGTGTTCCAATAAAACTTTATTTACAAAAACAAGGGGTGGCCAAACTGGCCCATGGGACATGGTTGGCAAACCCCTGGTCCACATCACCTAGGCTCCGGTCTTATGCAAAGGAAGCTATCCCCTGGATGACAAGTCACCACCACAGCACCAAAGACGCCCGAATTTTCACAGAGAAAAGCTATCCAGACCTACTTGGAAAGCCAAGGCACACTGCCAGGAAGCAGCACGGGCTCCTCCTCAAACGTCTCAGTGAGACAGAAATGGACACTGGGGTGGGCTGGACAATGTCCGAGGTTCCATTTAGTCCATGACTCGAGCAATGCTGTTTTAGGCTACCAGGCAGCAAACGCGGTCTCAGATGTTCCAATCCTCAGAAGTAGAACACGGCATCATCTTACCACATCTGCTTTCCAGCGCATTCTGCACAGCTGTCTTCTCCCTGCACATAAGGTTAAAACCAAAGAAGCCAATCCCACCTCTTTGTGTGCTGAGTCTCACAATAGCTGGCTCAACTGGAAATCAAGGACCCTGTCAGCATTCCAGCCACAACGAGGGCCTCCTTCCCTTCTTCTTTTATAAAAAGGTTTTTTGAGAGTTAGAGTATATTTTAGGCTTTTAATTTTTTATTAAAAATCTGTGTGCATATGTCTGTGTATTATGCAATTTGTCATTTTCAAAAAGGAGGAACAGTTGTTTCAAGAAGTCTCTACTGTACTCTAGAAACGTTCCCCGGTCTCCAAAGACCCAGCTGAGAGCAGCAGGCTGAGAGCAGCAGGCCAAGCGCGGTGAAGGGTCTGGAACACTGGCGAACGGAGAAAGCTACGTACACAAGTGCGTACTGCTGACTGCAGCTGCAGCACTGGGACCTGTGGCTGTTCATCCGTGTAAGCTACGGCATTACGCGCAAATGGTGGTATCACTGGAAAAGTAGATGCAACTTTCTACTATGAAACTTTCTACTTCCTACAACCTCAAGCCCCTCAGCCACACAGCAAATGCTGACACACTCCAGGTTTTAGCTTAGAAGCCTCTGTTTCAACAAGGAATGGTCTACTGAATCCTGAGCTTGGTGTTGTGTTGTCACGGTTCACCCTTTCTGATGTTTGACAAATTACGTATCTAGTAAAAGACGTCCTGATGCTAAAGGAATTACACTTTATTCTGAAACGTTCCACATGAGCCACCCTTGCTTTTGTCACATGGCTCCATCTTAAAACTTGAATGTTTTCCTTGAAAGTACTCAAAAGTCCACTCAAGGAAATGAGTAATAACAGAAGCCAAAAATCACCAGGGGCATAAAGATTTATTTCTGTGTCAAAATTAAATGATGCATTGTTGAGTTAACCACTTGCTAATCAAGACTTGGGATGACCACATAACCAAGCACAGATTTAGGATTCTACTTGGTCCTCTGCTTGGGCACAAAAACAACATCTTAGGTTCCAGGGAAAGTGGCAGTCACCTGGATGCCACACAATGGAACAGTAAACAAAAACACTAGCACAGAGTACAACGTCCTCATTTTCAGTTTTGCCCGTGGCCAAGAGAGAGTAGAGACCAGCGCTCCCCATTCCACACTGCCCCTGGGCTGCCGGGTGTGAGTGAGGAAACCTTTCGTGCCCGCGGCTCCCAGAGGCCCCACCCAGGTGTCCGCTCACCTCCTGCACCTTCCCTTAGTGGAAACTCCTCCCACTGGCAAACCACTGCCACCAATGTCTGACTCAAGATGTGGAGTGAGTCACTGAGCTACTGCTTTACTTTTGCAGAAAACGTTTCTTTCTTTGTAGTCGTGCTCTGATGTGAACCTGCTGGGGAAAGCAAAGGCATCCACACCTCAGTGCTGAGGCCCCACAATGAAACATGGCTCAGCTCTACCAAGAGTATTCCAATGCGCAGTGGCAAGGAACCCTATTGAAAAACCAGCTATTTTTCTTTTAAATAAAATGATACAATTATTGTAAGTCCATTTACAATCTGAAGTTGTCACAAATAGACACATGCAAGTTAATTTATTGAGCCAGGCCTCAGAGTAGTTTCTCAGCCTCGGCACTGACATTCTGGGTGGGATCACTCTCTCTCCTGGGGGCGTCCTATGCATCATTGGATGTTTTGCAGCGTCCCTGGCCTCTGCTCCCAAGATCCTAGTAGCACCCTCCCAGAGATCATGACATCCTGTCTTCAGAGATCACCACATGTCCCCTGAGGGTCAAGACTCCCCCAGGTGAGAACACTGGCCTTGGAGGATTCTTACTTGGTCTATGCGGGAAAAACAAGGCCAAGCATCAGAGTTTCACATAATTGTTAAAATGCTGCCAACAAGATCTGAATTTTGGTTCCATCGCCAAAAATACTTTCTGCTTCCATCCCATGCCAGCTCCTGAGGAAGGGCTACCTAGAACATTCTAGGTTGCACCAATCCTATAGGCCCGTCTTAGAGCTCATGCCATCAATGCCAGGCCTCTACCTCAGAGATCACCCCCAGCTTACATCAAATTCCTGTTTCCCTTCCCAACACTTTAAACTGCTCCTCAAACCCAGAGGGTTCCCCAAGGTGGCCCTTCCACCTTGGGAGTTGTGGGGAGCTCCCTGTGCCCTGGCTCGGCCCACCCCACTCCGTGACACTCTCTCCTCTGGTTCTTGAAGCCCATCTGTTACCTGGAGGGAAGACAACTGTTCAGACCACTCTCCAGGCCACAGGGCCCAAGATGCCCAGCCAGCAAGTGATCACAGGCCAGGAGCTGGCACAAAAGCCAACTTCCCGAAACAGGAGGGCCTGCTCCTCACAAAGGTAGAGAAAAGTGCCCCACAGCTTTGCTGGCCTTAGAAGCTGTGCAAAATAAACCACGTTATTAATCAATTTCCTTTTACTCTGCTGTACACCGAATGCACTTAGGAAGCAATAAGATACTTTTGGATTAAAAACAAGTATTTTTGTGGAAAATCTGCTACTTGTTTTCATAAAATAAAGTGCTATGATGTTCTAAAACCTTATTCTGCCTTCTCATAATTTTATGTTTATCACTAGAAGGAAATATAAAGTGATACTTGAATGAGAAGAAGGAACCCCATTCTTCTCAGTCATGGGATTATCACCAACACATTTAGAATAAAACCAAATGTTCATGTATTGAGTCCCCTGGATTTTGACAGCTCCCAGTCTTTTCTTTAGGATGGAACAGGGCCTTCCCACAGACACTCGACAACAGGTTAGATAATGCGTTTCCTATCCTGTCTACTTCTTAGGTGATTTATAATAATTTTTACATCAAAATACCAGTTTTAGAATGAAATGTAACTCAAAAAGATCCGAGTGAAGGTCCCAAGAGCTTTGAGGGGAGAGACACGTCCCTTGTCTCCACGCCCTTCCACCCAGTCCTTCCTTCACAGATGCTCCTCCTCGTCCTCCTCATACTCCTCATCCTCCTCGTCCTCGCCCAGACTTGCCCTTTCGTCGTCTGACAAGCCACTCTCAGACTCCTCATCCTCCTCCCGAGCCAGGAGCTTCTTAAAAACCTCAAACTCCTCAACAGAAGAACGGGCTGTCTTGGCCAAAAACTCGGCTTCTGAAACTCTGAGGATGTCCTTGAGTAGCGGGTTGGGGATCTGCGTCTGCCCCTTCTTATCCGGGGTCTGGTACCGTCCTAGGCGCTCCAGGTACACATGCCTCTGCTTAATCTTGGTTATTGAGTACTGCAAGAACGCACTCCTTACTATGTCCAGGTGCTTAACTCCCATCCTAAAATACGCATACTGGAAGACACAAACCCATTTAGTAATCCCAGGTACAGAATCTTAAAACCTATCATTCCACAATCCACAATAAACCTAAGCTGTCCAAACGCATTCAAAACGAACTGCCCAAGTAACAAAATGCCCACTCTATGATACTGATGTTTGTATGATGGGTGGCAGTTTTCAAAGCATTTTCAAATTTCTATTGAGAAAAATGTAGCAGAAAATAAAGGGGCGGGAGGGAGAAATTATATTTTTCCTCAGCCAGGGGAAGGAAAACTACGAGTATGGAAAGAATAGGCAAAAAATTCAGAAAACATCTTGGAATTTGACCTAAGTTGTCATAATTGTTTCTAAAAAATTAGGACAACTGTCAGAATCACATTTCCAAAGTCAATATGCAGAATAGATTCTAAAGATAGGAAGGTTTTAGCTACTTTACAATTAGCTATTTCAACCAGAGTCCCCACTTAGACTCTAAGAACGGGACCGAGTTATTCATGATTAATGGTAAAAAAGCTGCAGAACAGGTTTGATCGGCAGTAAAAACGCAGAAGAACCAGAACCAGATTCTCCTTGGCCAGTGTATACAAAAGGAATCTAAGCCTTTTACCTCCCGCTCGAATGTCAGGTGTCTGACCCTCGCTGCTTCATGAAAAACCCACCTTACTACCCCAACCATGCTGTTATTGTTGGTTGTGCTCACCTGGAACTTGTACTCCAGTTGACCGGGTTCCTCTCGAAGAACAGAGGGGCATCTGAACAAAATATCAGTTACCTGCTGGACTGAGAAAAGGCACTTCTCCTTGAGGACCCGGACAATGTCATCAATGTCCCGCTGATGCATGGTGAAAATTTCAGGACAACAGTAAAGCACCCTCTTTAGTTTCCCTGCAGAACATTCAAAAAAGGCAAGCACATAATTTCAGGATATCCCAGAATCCCAAGGGGCTATGTGCAGCTGATTTAAGCTTGCATTTAAAAAATGAACAAGGATCTTCTCCGACCACAGAAAGAGTGCCAATTTCAGATGTATCTTTCCAGAAGCACCATGGAAAGGACATATCCACCCACTGACTTCCTGACACTTCTCAGACTCACCTGCCCTCCCTCCCTAAATTCCTGCTTTGTTCTGGCATCCCATCTGGAAGGCATCAACTTTGTATTCTAAGTCTCCCCTTGCCCTCCTCACCTAGAAAAAAATTTCACAGAGGTTTACTCAAAGATCAGACAGTAATATGGGGGAGTAGCTTCCCCATGTTGGGGCTCTGGGTTGATGTTTCCCTCTATAGTGAAACAGTCACTGAAGCATCCGCAAGAGCTGGGAGCCTGAACTCAGTGAGAAGGAGTTCCACAACA
The DNA here is from genome assembly GCA_963574885.1 of Lepilemur ruficaudatus. Lineage (NCBI taxonomy): Eukaryota > Metazoa > Chordata > Mammalia > Primates > Lepilemuridae > Lepilemur > Lepilemur ruficaudatus. The sequence goes on along the minus strand of CAUYRT010094423.1, from coordinate 2,155 downwards.
ATGGTGATAACGACACACAGCCACAAATGCTGATGTCTGGTTACTGCGTGACCATATATTCTAACCATACCAGGGCACTCTGAAGTGAAAGAGGCCTGGCCCTATTAATAACTGGTAATAAACTGGGACCATTCCAGGCAAATTGGGGTATGTGGTCTTCCTATGGATAGCCGAGCAAAATTTAGTAACTAGAAACTTAAAACCACCTATTTAAACTGTTAATAAAAATTTTCCTAACATTTGAGTTGGTCATTTTCTTAGTGTGTGAGGAGTGAATCTCAGCCTCTACCTTCACACCTCATAAGGCTGTGCTGAGTTTACTAATAACCACAGCACATAATGCACTGAGTTTAGCCTTTCAGATCACATCATGAGAAGCACTCTGTTAAGAGCAGTGTATGAGGCTATCTTTTTGCTTGCCTTCTAGAGAAGAAGGCCTACAGAGATACTATGAAATGGTGAGGTCCTAAACCTTCCCACCACCACCCCCCCCAAAAAAAAAACCCACAAAAAATCTCACTAGGAAGAGTCACTAATGAAAAGAAAGAATAGTGGAACTCTTCTGGTCAAAATGAGTAGGGGTCCTTGGAGACCCTCATGAGCTCCCAACCCTTTCTCCAGAAGGTCTCTAAAGAGATCCAAGGAACTTTGAGGATCCTTGAGGTGTGAATACTGGTGGGGTGGGGGTTCAATTAGCTAGAAGGGACAATTCCACCAGCTTCCCAGGAACCTGGCAAGATCGCTCACGTTCTACAGTAAACCAAAACACTTAGCTGGAAGCTGAGGCTTCACAAGGGATGATGTCGTTGGCTTTACACCACACACAGACAAAGCACTAAGATCATGTGAAGCTGATTTAAACATCAAAGTTTACATATACATACATGTATCAACACATACGTCAACATCCATCTACTGAGCACATACCACGTGCTCATCACTGCTCTAGGTGTCAGAGACCCCACGCTGAACAAACCAAGACCAGAGTCTCTGTCCTGGCATTCATTTCTCTCTTCTGGTCTTAAAACGCCCCACTTCCCTCCTGCAATGCGTTCTGCAGAGGTGACTCCTCTTCCTCTCCTCCAAACCAAACCATACATTCCTCTCTAGGAACAACTGGCTCCTCTGCAGAAACCTTCCCTAACCCATCTCACCTTAGGCTATTCTCTCCCCAACCCTGACTCCTCTCACACTATATAAAATCTGCATCTTTCTGTACCTTCTCCAAGTCCAAGCTTTCGCAGGTATGTGGAGCGCTTCTTCATTTGCATTACAGACAGTTTCAATAATTGGGGACTTTTCTTCAAGGCTACACACACAGGCTCTGGATTCAGACCCAAGAGTATAAATTCTGAAATGATGTCCACCAACTGTTGAGGGTTGGCCCCTGGCTGTATACTGAGCAATTCATTAATATGCGCATCACTGAAACCCATGTCCAGGAGGGAACTGGTGACCTTCTCTAGCTCCAAGGACCCTCGATCCACAGGAGTCCTCTGCTTCTCAAGGAGGCACTGGACAAGATTCATCCTGCACTCCGGCTCCTTCACATACTTATTGGATCCAACACAGGGTAACTCCTCAAGGTCCCCTCCGCTGGAGGCTGTAGTCAGTTTACGCAACAAAGAAGCAGTCACTGTTTTCCGTTCTCCAAGACAAGGACTCCCCCTAACCATACGGGCCCAGGTTAGGGGGAAGAGGCGGCAGCAATCAAGGACCTGTAACACAGAGAACCAAAAGAGAACCAATTTCTAACCACCCCAGTGTAATGGACACCACAAGATTTTTGAGCCAGGGTATTTAGTTCCTTGGTTCCACACAAACATAACAGTTTTTATAAGCAATCTGCAAAATCAAACCTGAACTTAAAAAGTCTACATATGGGAGGCCGAGGCAGGTGGATGGCTCAAGGTCAGGAGTTCAAAACCAGCCTGAGCAAGAGGGAGACCCTGTCTCCACTAAAAACAGAAAGAAATTAACTGGCCAACTAAAAATATATAGAAAAAATTAGCCGGGCATGGTGGCACATGCCTGTAGTCCCAGCTACTCAGGAGGCTGAGGCAGGAGGATTGCTTGAGCCCAGGAGTCTGAGGTTGCTGTGAGCTAGGCTGACGCCATGGCACTCTAGCCCGGGCAACACAGTGAGACTATTGTC
>CAUYRT010094418.1:0-10067 GCA_963574885.1 Lepilemur ruficaudatus | reverse complement strand
TACACCTGCCAAGAGCCCTCCTCCAGACTGGGCTAATAAAAGGAAACAATCTGAGAAGTCAGGAAGGAGAGAGTGGGTTAGCCAGTGAATGAGTTGGTCTGTTTCACAGACCCGTTTTATCCTACAGCAAAGAGCTGCTCTTGTGAAACTATTCTCTGCCTAAGGTTATTCTGTCGTACTGGACTTGCTGGTGACTTTTCCAAGAAAGGAGTCAGAGGACACTTTGGTGTGTCTGGTCATTCTTCAGCCAAGAGCACACCAAGAACTGAGGGCAGACTCCCACCCTGACATCTTTGGTGCTGAAACCCGGGACTCTGACAAGACTATCTTTTTAAGGAAAGTCATAGTCAATCTTTCACTCTAGGGTAAGCTGAGGTAAGCCCTGCCCCACAGCTCTATTTCAGCCCAAGGTCTCTGCACGGGCCAAATTGGGTGGCGTAAGGACCGGATCCAGGTTTTGTGGGATCTGGAACTTCAACAGTTTGGGGACCCTCTCTAAAATCTGTACATCCAAAAGATTTACAAATAGCAAATTAGGTATGAAAGCTAACATTTACATAGAATGAGAAATCACAGCAAATCAAAACATAAGGTAACAAACATCACAAAACCTAGAAAAATATATTTTTATGAATTAACTGGCTGACATGCCTATATAATACTTCCCCTCCCCACATTGGGAGGGCCACATGTTCTTTGATAGACAGTCATATGAAAATTGTTTTTAACATTTTCTACAGAAATTGATTGAAATTTGACTTTATTGATAGCTTGATTGATCGAAATGTATTTCTTATTATTAGAAGTTACTTTCAGCTTCACAACTCATTATTAATAATGAATTAGTTTGCTAGGGTGGCCGTACCACAGACGGCCGTACCACAAAATACCACAGACTGGGTGGCTTAAACAACAGAGGTTTATTTTCTCACAGTTCTGAAGCCTGAAAATCCAAGATCAAGGTGTCAGCAGTTTTTATTTCCTTCTGCGTCTTCCCTCCCTGGCTCGCAGATGGCTGTCTCTCCCTGTGTCCTCACATGGTCTTTTCTTTGTGCACTCACCCTGATGTCTCTTCGGGTGTCCAGATTTCCTCTTCCTATAAGGATGCCAATTATATTGGATTAGTGCCCACCCTAAGGGCCTCATTAATTCAATCACCTCTTTAAAGGCCTCATCTCTACATACAGTCACATTTTGAGGTACTGAGGGTGATGACTTCAGTATATGAATTTTGTGGGGAAACAATTTAGCTCATAATAATGTCATGTGCATTTTTTATTTTTTGGATTGTGGTCACATTTGGGAAAACTTCCATCCAGATCTTTTTTAAATGTGAATTATAAGATTTAGAAGAATTCTTTACAGACTTGCTTCTATAATATCTCTCTATACATTTATCAGTTATTGCTGTATAGCAAACTATCTCCCAAAGTTAGCGTCTTTAAACAATCACCATTTATTTAGTCCATCTGTGCAGGGGTTGGACTATTTGGGTCAGGGCAGCACTTGACAGATCTCCACTGGGCTTTCTATACACAGTACAGTCTTAATTCAGGCAAACATAAAATAAACACATGTCAAAAATTTTATTCCACTCATTAAACATAAATAATAACCAGCAAGATGCCATGCCATGCCTAGTTCAAAGAGCATTTTTAAAGCTAGGATATTTATTCATAGGAGAATATGATTACTGTGTGAAATACAAAACTGGTTAAACTATCATGTTTGGGGTTATCTCTTCCACTAGACAGAGATTATTTGCATTTCTGCCAGAAAAAAAAAAAGTCTGCAATTTAACATGTACCATCAGTAAGTTTGGGACTTTTAAACAACTAAACAGCAAGATGAAGCACTGTCAGCCCTGTGCATCTGTGGGTTCTACATCTGCAGATTCAACCAACTGTGGATCAAAAATATTTTTTTAAAAAATGGATTTCTTTCTTGTCATTATCCCCTAAACAATAAAGTATAACAACTATTTACATAGCATTTACACTGTATTAGGTATTATAAGTAATCTAGAGATGATTTAAAGTATACGGGAGGATGTGTGTAGGTCAAATGCAAATACTATGCCATTTTATATAAGAGACTTGAGCATCTGTAGATTTTGGTATCTGAGGGGGGTCCTGGAACCAATCCCCCACAGATACTGAGGGACGATTGCATATCACCCTGGATAATCCTGCAGCAGCCTCCACTCCCATATATCATTGAAAGGACATGCCACCCACCTTTTTGCCTTAATTCCAAGTATTAGATAATTTATCTTAACAGCTGCCATTTCCTTATTTAGGAGATGAGATATATTCATTTATAATTCCGCATGCCTGCAGAGTAATTCTAAAAGGAACCTTTATTCTCAACTAAGGGGATTTACACAGCAGTGTTTTAGAATGCATTTAGAAAGATCAACTCTTGGGCTGGAATACTAAACAATAGTACTAGAACTTTGTTACACCTAGGTATTTACTCTTAATTTGAGTGATACTAAAATATAATTTCATACTACTAATAACAGTTAAATTATCAAGCGTTTCCTAGGATTTAGATACTGCATTAAGTGTTTTACATGGATTATCTCAATTAATACTCACCTCAACCCTTGGAGATACCCTGGAGATAGATATTCTATCCCATTTTAAAGTTGAGTAAATAAGACTCAAATAAACAGACAAAAATTCCCGTTCAGGCCAGGCATGGTGGCTCATGCCTGTAATCTCAGCACTTTGGGACATCAAATCAGAAGGATCTCTTGAGGCCAGGAGTTCAAGACCAGCCTGGGCAACATAATGATACCTCATTTCTACAAAAAATAAAAAAATTAGCCAGGTGTGGTGGCACATGCCTGTAGTCCCAGCTACTTGGGAGGTTGAGGTGAGAAGATCACTTGAACCTAGATATTTGAGATTGCAGTGAACTATGATCATGCCATTGCACTCTAACCTGAGAGACAGAGTGAGATCCTGTCTCTTAACACAAACAAACAAACAAACAAACAAACCTGTTCAAAGCCATCCATCTGGGAAGTATTGGATCTCCTGAGTCCAAGTCCAGTGTTCTTTCCAGGAGCTCATATTGATTAGGTCATTCTGAGTCACTGTTCTCTGGCATCCTTAATTCCAATGTTCTTCACGTCACATGGACTCTTTGAGCCTCACCAGTAAAATGGGGGTAATATGCTCTCCATTCCCCCAGGTTGTTAGGAAGATGGAATGAGATAATAAATGTACAAGTGCTTGGAAAACCTTGAAGATGCACAAATGTGAGCCATTGTCTCCTTATGACATTATGAAATCGAGGTGACTCACTCTAATACAAATTCCCTCTGTAACATTTCAATTGAACGGGCTTAAAGGGATCAGCAGAGAAAAAGCAAAGGTTTGACCCAACGACAGAATCCCAAGGTCATTTATGGCATTCTCTGAATCTCTGCAATACTTCCTGTTGTTACAATCTGTGCTGTATCGTCTGATGATGCTCTTTTATCTGAAATGATAGTAAGATCTTTTGTTGCTATTACATCAGCACTATCTGAGAAAAATGCAAATCACGTATATAATTTTAAATTTTCTAGTAGCCACATTAATAGAAAAAAGAAACAGGTGTATTGTGTTATATTTTATCTAAACTAATATTTTCAAAATACTATCACTGTAACAGGTAATTAATCTAAACATTATAATGGGATATTTTACATTCTTTTTTATATACTAAGTCTTTGAAATCCTGCTGGTGTTTTACACATACAGTATATGCGTATTCAAGCTAACCACATTTCAAGTGCTCAATAGCTACGTGTGGCAGGTGGCTACCATATGGGACAGCTAAGGCTCACTTCTCAGACTACGTTGCCAAGTCCCTGAAGGCTACTTCTGGCTTCTCTGCTCTGCTTCTCTGCTCAATTCTCTGCCTGCCTTTTATTTAGCGTTCTCTGACTCTCTTTCTTTCTTTCTTTCTTTTTTTGCAAGCATGAAACGAAGTTTACTGAGGAAGGACAAGATAGGTTTACAGAGCAAGAGCAAGATATAGACTTACAGAGTTAAGAGCAAGATACGTTCGCCACAAAACCGTGCACAGGCCTCTTGTCATAACAAAAGGGCTAGCTTTCTCTGACTGTCTAAGGAGTTTCTGCAACTGCTTCTTCAGACTTTTCCCACGTCCATTAAGACCCCAACTTACACTTAATTGCAGACAATTTCTTCCATGATCACAGAGAAGACAGAGATTTTTGATTTCCTCTTTCCGCCACAGAATATCACTTGAGGAAAGCATTCAATTGTAGTATACGTAAGCTGCCCAAACTGTGTTATAAGCTAATAAGACTTATGGGGACTCAGAATGAGGGAGTTAGAGCAGTGTTTTCCAAAATGTATTCCACTAAACTAATCCCACAAGGACTTGACACTTAGTGTATGCACCTTTATAGTTTAATATTTTTGCCTAGTAAAGGAGTAAGATCTAGTCTTACTCCTTCTGGGGACATTTTGTAACATGCCTTTTCACATGTCAAGCTTCTAGAACAGTGTCCTACATTCAGGAGATACTCGCTCCTCATAGATCTTTACTCTTGAGCTAATACTGTAAAATTGTCAATTGCCTTTAACCATAGGAATTTCAACACAGTGGTCACTAGGGGGACACACCCACGACCTTGGGCCTAGCCCAGCTCGCCAATTTCCCGCCAGAACAGCCACTCAGACCCGCGCTCAGTCTCAGACAGAAGACACTGACTACCATCCATTTCACGCTATTGTGGCCAGCGAGCTTGGAGCAGAATCATTTGCAAAGCATCTCGTCTAAGACTGACCAAGTCAAGATTTAGCTGATGAACAACTGAGTTTAAAGAGTAAAACTTGACAGAGTAAAACTCCCTGAGGCTTGTCCATGCTACCTGGGTTTGAAAAAGTAATGTTTTTCCCTTATTTAATTTTAGGATCTGTAAATAGAACTGCCTTTTAGATGCATTGTATAATCCTAAATCAATTTACTGTGGTAACAGAAGACAATTAGGTTAACATGAACTGCTTCACTGGTTTTCTGATCAAGGACTGAATTTTATTCATTGGAAATGAGGTCAGTATTTAATTTTGCAAGTTAAACAATCTTAACTTTACTCTCGAAGGGGGCCCGAGATAGATGAAGGAAAATTTCCATTTCATACATGTGAGAAATAAACCGTTTCTTACACTCACATTCACTGGTATGACCATCAGTCCAAGGTGAGGTAATTAATATCGTTAGGAACGCAGAACTTTTCTCATAGGAGGATGGGTATTGGCCCTTCCGTACAGTATTATAAAATCTGAAGGAACAACCCTATTGATACCACTTTATGGCCACTCGCTATAGGACAATATCAATACTTACTATACTGACTGGGTATTTGTTTACTTATTTCTCAGTGAAGGTATCTTTTCTGGAAAATTCCTCATAAGAAAACTGAAATTCAAGCTCCTGCTCATTCTCCAGCCACCACTGTTTGTTCCTGCTGTTTGTGCACACGACGTCTTCCTACCTTTTTCAACCACAGATGTCAATGGCCATGACAGCGTTGACTTCCAGGAGCAGGGGCACGAGGCCGTGATTAGGTTACTGGTGAAACCTCTCCTTGGCCCTGCCAGGGACCGTGCGGGGCAGATGGGGACTCCCATGTAGAAGAGTCTGGCGACCCCTGAGAGCCCCTTTAGGAAGAGAGGAGCCTGGCAATCCAAGCAGCAGTGGGAGCAGATCCCCTCGCCAGCCGGGCGACTCCAGAGGGAGTGGGTGCTGCGGCCACCTCTGTGCGAGAAGGCGGCAGCACGAAGGAGGCCCAGCAAGGGGCTGGCATCCCCTGAGGTCCGCCCTGCTGACCCCAACACCAGCCCTGGGAAGGCCCCGCCAGAGACCTGAGGGGCCTTGAGGGGCAGGGTCGTAGGATCGGGAGGCAAGACAGTGGAGGTGGGATGGGGTTTGAGCCTCCATCGGGAGTCTTGGCCCTGGGAAATTAGGAGGAGGCGTGGGCAGCCGCGCAAAGGTGCAGGAACCAGGAGCAGCGAGCTGCTTAGGAACTAAGATGCTCGTCTTACCTGCCGGGGGTGAGGGAAGACAGGGACTCGGGAGATGACACACAAGTTTTAGAAATTGACAGGGATAAGAGTGGGTTTTAATAATTAGAAAGAACAAACTGAATATTAGAAATAGACCATATAACTTCATCTCAGCAAAATAAAATTCCATCTATCTAGTGGAAGTCAAGAGGGGGAAAATTAAAAAAAAAAAACCCCAACAAGCTAGAAATAAGTCCTAACAGCTAGCTTAAAAATTAAATGGATAAAATTCATAAACTAGTCAAGTTTTTTGATTCAATTAAAAACTCAAAAGATCTAGCAATGTGTGTCTATAAGACACATTTAAAATAATAGAATACAAAAAGGTACAAAATAATATAGGAAAAGATATACCAGGTTTTCTGAACAATAGGAAATCGAGGGATGCAATTTTAATATCTGACAAAATTTAATTCAAGGTGAAAATCCTTCCATAGGACAAAGAAGAGCATAATAAACAGGTAAGAATAACTGATCAAGAAGGTAAAATGATCATGAAACACATGTATATCACAAAACGCAACAACTTACAAGACGGTGGAGAGAAATAGATCAATTCTACTTGTAGATTTAATACCACTTCTACCAATTCTACTTGTAGATTTAATGAGGTTCTCAGAACCTCATTGAATAGAAAAAGCAATTCATAATTAATATTAATAATCACAATTAATTACTTCAAACTAATAGAGATTTGAAGCTAAGAATATACATTCTTTCTAATTCCATGTAGAATATTCACAAAAAATTTCTATGACCTAGGCCACAAAGAAAACCTCAACAAATTCCGAGAATCAACATCATGCAAAACTATGCTTTCTGACCGTAATGAAATAGAACTAGAAACCGATAGCAAATTGACATCTAAATTCCATTAAGTTTCAAAATGAAAACTATAACAGTTGGGTTAAAGATTAAGTTATAAGAAAAATCCCAAAATATTTACAGCTGAAAGACATGAAACACTACATGTCAAAATCTGTGAAACACAGCAAGCAGTACCTAAAGGCAATGTATTATATAACCATATTTCATAGAAAACAAGAGAACTAAGCTAGGCAGTATGAAATTATAAAAAACTAACAAATATAGCAAATAAAACAAGGAGAGAAGCAAAAGGGCAAAAAGGAAATAAAAAGAACAAAAATATTGGGGATTATTAATGAAACCAAAGATAATTCCGCTAGAGAGACCTCTGGCAAATTTGACAAGAGAAAGATCAACAAACAAACCAACCTAGAGAGAGAAAGTGCAAAGCAACAAAATACATAATAAAAAGAGAGAAATAATTACTTATAGATGTGAAAGAATTGAGTCATTCTTTCTTTTTTTTCTTTTTTGAGACAGTCTTGCTCTGTAGCCCAGCCTAGAGTGCAGTGGTGTCATCACAGCTCACAGCAACCTCAAACTCCTGGGCTCAAGGGATCCTCCCGCTTCACTCTCCCAAGTAGCTGGGACTACAGGGACATGCCACTACACCTGGCTAATTCTTCTATTTTTAATAAAGCTGGTTCTCAGTCTTGCTCAGGCTGGTCTCGAACTCCTGAGCCCAAGCAATCCTCCTGCCTTGGCCTCCCAGAGTGCTAGGATTACAGGTGTGAGCCACCAGGCAGGCCCAAAGTGAGTCATTCTTGTCACACTCAACTAAAACAGAGTCCAGAGGCCAGGGGGAAAAGGTACTCAGGGCACAAAACATTGCTCCAAGAATATAACTCTCTGCAAGCCCGGCAGCCGAAACTGCCTCCTGTAACCTAAAACCAGTTTTATCTAATGCCTACTTCAATAACCTGCTGCAATCTCGGACAAGTTTTACCTACTGCCTCACTCACCAGCCAGAATTGCCAGCTCACCCAAACCTTACTCATACCAGTGAACTTTCTTAAAGGGCAGTACATAACATTTCTTCTTTTTATAAAACCTCTAACCTTCTCTTTGTTCTTCCAACATGCTGAAGACCACCCAGTCTGTGTGTGTACCTTGAAGTTGCAATTCTTTCCTCCCAAATAAAATGTTTTAATTTCAGAGATCCGTCTCTATATTTTATTTGGCTTTGACACAGACACAGCAGATTTTAAGAAAAAATAAACCAATATTATGAGCAATCATGCAACAATAACTTTCAAAATCTAGATGTAATATACAAATATTCAAAACATATAAAACTCTCCAAGCCCTATAAATCTGAATAGACTAATAATCATTAAAGAAATTGAATCAGAAATGAAAACCTCTAGAGGAAAAAATAACAAAAACCCAGGCCTAAACATTTTTTTAAAGATGAGTTCAGACTTTCAAAGAACAAATAATTCCCATTTTATATGAATTGTTCCAGAAAACAGAAGGAATAACTATTCAACTAGTGTTTTGTGGCTGTGTAACCTTGAAACCAAAACTAAGTAAGGACAGCATAAGAAAAGATAGAGGCTCATGAACCCAGTGGGGCTAAAGATTTTTGGCAAAGGACAATTATACTGCTATGGTGTTTCACTTTAACAGGAATTTAAAGAAAACTATTATAACCATATACCATAATCTCAATGAAGACAGACTGGTGTAACTTTTTTTCTATTTTTTTCTTTTGAGACAGAGTCTCACTCTGTCACCTGGGCAACAGTGCCCTGGCGTCAGCCTAGCTCACAGCAACCTCCAACTCCTTGGCTCAAGGGATCCTCCTGCCTCACCCTCCCAAGTAGCTGAGACTATAGGTGCACACCCATCACACCTGGCTAATTTTTCTATTTTTAGTAGAGATGGGGTCTTGCTGCTCTTGTTCTGGCTAGTCTCGAACTCCTGAGCTCAAGAGATCCTCCTGCCTCAGCCTCACAGAGCGCTAGGATTACAGGTTCAAGCCACCATGCCCGGCCCCTTTTTTTTTATTGTATCTGCATCACCTACAATAGTTCCTGACATTCTGTAACACTCAATAAATATTGGTAGTATGGAAAAGCAAATTCCTAAGGCCCACTTTTCTGTTTACCATAAATTTATTCAGCAGTCTTTAAACTTCTCTGTGTTTGGCAGAATAGCAGCCCCTCAAAGATGTCCATGGCCTAATCCCTGTAACCTATGAATATGTAGGTTATATAAAAAAGGTGAATTAAGGTTGCAGGTGGAATTAATGTCGTTAATTAGTTGACCTTTCAAAAGGAAGATTATCCTGAATTATCCAAATAGGCCCAATGTAATCACAGGGATCCTTCAAAGTGGAAGAGGGAAGCAGAAGAGAGAGAAGCAGAGAATGGCAGCACGGCACGAATTTAGTTTCATTTCACTTCCTTTGAAGACGGAGGAAGGGCCCCTGAGCCAAGGGAAGTGGGTCGTTTCTGGAACCTGGAAATGGATTCTCCCCTAGAGGCTCCAGAAAGGAAGGTACCCTGCTGATCCCTTCATCTTAGCCCAGTGAGATCTATGTTGGACTTCTGATCTACAGATATAAGATAATAAATTTGTGTTATTCTAAGCCACTGATTTTGCGGTGATTTGTTATAGTGCCAACAAAAAACCCAATACTTTGCTAATTGCCCTTGTTTACATTTTACATTTAAAATTTTAGCTTTCTTTTATATCTATGGTATTTCTTCTTACTGTGTCAAGCACATCCATACATATCATTTAAAAAATTCTGGCTGGGTGTGATGGCTCACACCTGTAATCCTAGCACTCTGGGAGGCCGAGGCGGGTGGATCATTCAAGTACAGGAGTTCGAAACCAGCCTGAGCAAGAGTGAGACCCCGTCTCTACTAAAAATAGAAAGAAATTAATTGGCCAACTAAAAATATATATAGAAAAAATTAGCCGGGCATGGTGGCACATGCCTGTAGTCCCCGCTACTTGGGAGGCTGAGGCAGGAGGACTGCTTGAGCCCAGGAATTTGAGGTTGCTGTGAGCTAGGCTGAAGCCATGGCATTCTAGCCAAGACAACAGAGTGAGACTCTGTCTCAAATAAAAATAAAAATAAAAAATAAAAAATTCTAT
>CAUYRT010094417.1:0-15780 GCA_963574885.1 Lepilemur ruficaudatus | reverse complement strand
GTCATGTGTTCTCAAAAAGCAACCAAACAGATGAAAGAGGTAGGTAACTGTCACCAATTGTCACAACTACCTGTCACTAGGTACCAGGAAGCAGCATCGGTCATCTAGTCCTCGGCTGGTCCAGTTTCTCACACCCTTCTCCCTGCCCTGTGTTCTTGTTTTTAGCAGGGGTTCCTGGATGATCCTGCCCAGGAATGTGGCTTTTCCACACATCAACAGACTGTGTTGAGGATATTTAAAATATACATATATATGCACATACAAAGTTGACCCTTGGACAACATGCGTTTGACCTGTGCAGGTCCACTTATACGCAGCTTTTTTTCAGTAAAAGTTACCCTGAGTGCACCTGCGTCTGCTGCCTCCCTTCCACCTCCTCCACCTCTTCTGCCTCTGCCACCCTGAGACAGCAAGACCAGCCCTCCTCTTCCTCCTCCTCATCAGCCTGCTCAGTGTGAAGAAGAGGACAAGGATGAAGACCTTTATGATGATCCACTGCCACTTAATGATCAGTAAATATATTTTCTCTTCCTTATGATTTTCTTTATAACATTTTCTTTTCTCCAGCTTTATTGTAAGAATACAACATGCATACATGTAACCTACAAAATACACGTTCATTGACTGTTTATGGTATTGGTAAGGCTTCTGGTCAACAGTAGGTTATTGGTAGTTAAGTTTTTGGGGGAGTCAAGTTATATTTGGATTTTCAATGGCATGGGGGTTGGATCCCCTAACCCATTCATTGTTCAAGGATCAACTATAAATATACACTGTATATATAAAATCTCACTATCTTTTTTTGTATTGGAAAAGTAATATCTAATGTTCATGGTTAGAAAAAAAGGGGAAAAAAAGAAAGGTAAGTACAAAGAAGAAAATTTAGATCACTTATAATACCACCACTGCACAATAATTAAGGTTCACTTTGGCTTTATAGGCTGAAGTGTTGTTTTCTAAGTATTTACATGTAGTTACAAACATAAGCTCACATTATTTTTTTTTTTTTACTTTTTAAATTTTTAATTACTATGGGTACATAATAAATGTATATATTTATAGAGTACATGTAATGTTTTGATATGGGCATGCAATGTGAATTAATCAAATCAGTGTGACTGGGGTATCCATCATCTCAAGCACTCTTCATTTGTTTGTGTTAGGAATATTCCAATTTCATTCTTTTAGTTATTTTAAAGTATACCCTAACTTATTGCTGACTATAGTCACTTTATTGTGCTATCAAATATTGTTCATTCTGTCTAGCTACCTAACTATATTTTTGTATCCATTAACCATCCACACTTTATCTCTTCTCCCTGCTACCCTTCCAGCCTCTGGTAACCATCATTCTACTACTCTCTGTCTCCATGAGATCAATTGTTTTTAACAATGAGCTCCCATATGTGAGTGAGAACTTGCAAGATTTGTCTTTCTGTGCCTGGTTTATTTCACTTAACATAATGTTCTTCAGTTCCATCCATGTTGATGCAAATGGCAGAACTGCATGCTTTTTGTGGCTATATAATATTGCACTGTGTATATGCACCACAATTTCTTTATCCATTCATCCACTGATGGACACTTAGGTTGATTCCAAATCTTGCCTGTTGTGAATAGTGCTGTAATAAACATGGGAGTGCAGGTATCTTTTTCATATACTGAATTCCTTTCTTTGGATATATATCTAGCAGTAGGATTTCTGGGTCATATGGTATTTCTATTTTCACATTATGTTTTGTAGTATTTTTTAAAACCTATCTACGTACTGAACATATTCTACAACCATGATTTTTAAGGTCTGCTTGTATTTCACCACTGTAGGTAATCTCCTTTTTTGAATGTTTAGTTTGTTTTTACTTTTTCATTATTATGAAAAAATATTTAATGAACATTCTTATAACAAAATCTACATGTACATTTGAATATTTTTAAATAATAAATTACCAAATGAGAAATTCTGTGCTTAAATTTCTTTTTTAAAGTACAGTTTATAAAACTTTAAAAAATTATAAAAGCAGCACACTCTCATTACACAAAATGTAAAAAATACATGAAAGTTGAGGAGTCACTATTACCCATTATGACCTCTTCCAAAATGACCACTGATAATATTTTATTTCACTTTCTCCCAGTGTTTTGCCTATGCATTCATTTTAGTCAATCAATCACTTTTTATAATTTTGTGTTCAGTAGTTCACACTTCATTTTATGTGTCAGGATAATTCACATTTGCTCAATATTTTCCCCCATTATTTGTGTATTCTAATTCTCAATCTCAAGGATTTTCCCAGAGGAAAAATGACAGCTGCTTAAACACTATGGATATTTAAAATACATAAACAACCTCCCCCGCTCCTGACACTTCTGGGTAGCTTCTGCTGAGTGTTCGAATGCTCAGGAAGAGGCTGGGTCTTGCGTCTTGGCAGGAGAGCGGGAGCCCTGCCCAGCCTGAAAGGGTCAGTACCCAGGACGCTCAGGCAGGCTGGAGGCTTGTCAGGGGTCTTCCTGCCTTCTCTAGGCCTGAGTCCTGAGCCCCAAGCACTGCATAGAGGCTGAGAAGCCACTGGGACAGAGGGACGGAGCAGGCTGGGATCCTGAGCATATAGGAGTGAAATATTTATTCAAGAAACATTCCTGGTGATATGCCCCAGGGGCTGCTCTGGGTGCCGGGAATTCAGTGGTGAGCAGGATGCACAAGGTCCCCTTTTCTCATTGAGCTTATAATCTAGTGGGGCAGACAGGGAATAAGTGCATGAAAAAGAAACCTGTGAAGTGACGAGTGCTCTGTCAGAAGCAAAAATCAGGTGACCTCAGCAGAAGAGACTCCCAGGCTGAAGAGCCAGCCCCGGAATGACCCGGAGGAAGGCCATCCGAGGCAGAGGCCCAGCTGGGACAAAGGCTAAGGCGTGGCTGAGCTTGGAACACTTGCAGAGTAAAACGGAGACCCCCATGGAGAGGGCAGTGAGAGGGGAGAGGAGGGGGAAGTCCTGGGGTCCAGAGCTGGGAGGGCTGCATCAGCGGCGGGTGAGAGGCGGATGTGCCCGTGGTAACCACCAGAGGGACGTTAGCCGGAATACGGCATGTCCCGACTTACTCTTTTAAAAGATTTTTCTGATGCTCTGTGGAGGCTCTGGGAGGCAGGTGGAGCAGGAGGGGCTTCAGGAAGGCCAGTGGGGCAGTGGTCCAGGGCTGTGACCCTGAGGGCTCAGGTGGGATGCGGAGGACAACCAGATGCTGTGGGCGGTGGGGCTCGCACTTGCTGGTCCTGAAGGGCAGGGGGCAGGCTGAGGAAGGGACAGAGGTCAAAGGACGCGGCTTGAGGTTAGATTTAGGCAACTATGGGTGTGGGAGTGTGATTTACTGAGCTGGAAAAAGCTGAGGGAAGATTAGATCATGCCTGGGAGGAAATTTCCTGTTAGTGCAGGGAGATGAAGGCTGGATTTGTATTGAATTTCATTAAAGAGCATAAAGAAATGGACATTTCTGCTTCTCCACCCCGAGTGTGTGGAATGGTTCACTCCTTTCTAATCATGCAGGGAGCATGTTTGTCATTATCCAATGACAGCTGTTATTATCCAATATACCAGTAAGAGGCTGGAATTTGTTTAAGCACTCTTTGGAATGAGACAAGTAAATTATAAAATATATGACTAATGTACATTTGATTACTGAACATTGGTTGTCTTCCATTTTTCATAATAAATAATCACCAAATTGAACACACTTGTGTTCATTTCCTGTGATTACCCTAAGACATAGTTCCAGAAATGAAGTTATTGAATTACACTTAAGGATATGTGATCATATACATTGTTGTTTCCAAAGTAACCTAAAGCCTTGGTCCCCAAACCCTAGTACCCATCCATGGCCTGTTAGGAACCCGGCCGCACGTCACCACCTGAACTCCACCTTCCCTGCTCCCCACCCCGTGGAAAAACTGTCTTCCATGAAACTGGCTCCTGGTGCTAAAAAGGTTGAGGACGTCGATCTAAACCATCAGCAGAGTATAGAGAATACGGCCCCACTTCTGACCCCAGCAGCCGTGGCCCAGGACTAAATG
Organism: Lepilemur ruficaudatus; assembly: GCA_963574885.1. NCBI lineage: Eukaryota > Metazoa > Chordata > Mammalia > Primates > Lepilemuridae > Lepilemur > Lepilemur ruficaudatus. The sequence continues at coordinate 11,717 of CAUYRT010094417.1, read as the reverse complement.
GCTGCAAACAGCCGTTCACCTGCCTCAAGACCCTGTGCTGGAATCTGCAACCCAGAGCAGGATCAAGGCCAAGCCAGACGTCCTCTGAAGCCACCAGCCTATGTGGCTTCTCCTTCCTTGACACCCTGAGAACTCTCCCTCTGCTTCTGGAGAGTGCAGCCTGGGACAAAGCCTCTTCTCCTTTCCTTTCTAAGCCTGCATGTCCTCAGAGTCCTGGGGTGAGAGTTCCTCTCTGACCTCTGTCCTGACTTCCAGGTCTGCTCTGACCATGCCCCGTAACATCTGGGGCTGACTGCCCTGCGGGTTCTCAGACTCCATCTGCTCCATGCAGAGCACATCACCCTCTTCCCTTCTGGTTTCTCTCAGGCTCAGAGCAATGAGTTCGGCCTTGATTCTTCTCTTATATTCTCTCTTCCCTCAGCCCATCAAATTCCTTTGCTCCTTCACTTGGAACAACCCAGTCATCTCATTTTTCTCCTTTCTATTCCCACCCCCACCCCCATCACTCCACACCTGAGTGGGGATTTTATAAAGGCCCATAACTCCTCATCCCTTGACCCCCAGCCACTGCAGATCAGGCCGAGCAGCGGGCACAGACTAAGCTGGCCACATCGCCCTGACTGGGTCCCTTCCTGCTCAGAAACAGCAGTGACACTTCATCCCCAGCGAGTTAGGAGGCTATCCAACCCCCGACACACTGCCTCGACAACCTCATCTCTCCACGGTGGTCCTGTCAAGACAGACGCCCCCACCTGCAGGTAGAGGCACAAACCAGAGGACCCTGCCGAGCCGCTCTGAGCACAGAGGCCCAGCCTTCCCAAAGCTGCACCTGTCACCCACCGACAGAGTCAGGTCTGCCTTCTCTCTTACCTCCCTCTCCCCCTTGTGGCATTTGTCACACTGTAGCTTGTACTGTCATTATTTTGGAACATGCCTCTTGTAGTCCTACTATATTTTAAAATTTCTCAAGGGCAGGGGTGGTTCTTGTCTCCCTTACATCTCTGCATCCCTTTCACTGCTTACGACAGTGCTTTACAAACCGCAGGCATTCAATAAACAGGGCTTTATTACAGCACATGAAATATATACGCCACGTACCTCAATTTTACAGATAGAATAGAAATGGCATTTTATATGTGCCAAAAATGTAACTGATCAACACAAAGCAGGGGCTGGAAGTCACACTGACTCTGTGCTAACAACATGCCAGGTGCCTTTCCATGTGTGTATTCACCACATTTTCTAATTTCAGCATCCAGTGTTTTGACATCTGGGGCCTTGCTGACTTGGGAGAGACTGCCCTCGCAGGCCAGCCGATTCCCTGAGCAGCAAAAAGTCTTTCCCAGGAGCGCACCTTCGCTGTGCAAGACAACTGATCCTGAGCCCACAGCCCCACCCACCGCCTTGTCTGGCTCTCACACTTGGGAGACTCTAGCCGCCCCCAGGCTTGCCCTAATCACCCCAGGGCAGGGCGGCCCCTACACCCCAGGGCCTGCTAAACTATTCAAACCAGCCAGGCCTACTGCTCACCCATTCCTTCCCATGGAAACCCCAAGGAAAGCTTTCTAGCAATTCTCTCTTTTTCTCTGCCTCCTGACTCACGCTGGTGATTCCCGGTGTGACCCTGCGTGGTGTGGCACGGCCCCTCCTCGTGGGAACTGTGAGTGACAAACGATCTTTTCAATAGCAGTCGTGTCCGGATCCACTGGCCTCGCCATACCTGAACAGAACCAAAATCCCAGGTACATTTTAAAACAATACATTAATTTGTTCCACTCTCACGGTGGTCCTACAAAAGAAAGCATTATTATTCCCATCTTAATAAATGACAGGACAAGTAACCTGCCCAAGGTCACAGAGATACTAAATGCTGCAGGCAGAACGGGAAACCAAGGCTGTCTAACTCCAAAGCTCGTATTTTCTAACAACCATTATTGCACATATATAACACAAAGCTGCACTTAGTTAATTTGCTCTATGTGACTATTAAAAGTGTTTTATGTATATTTGATAGCAAGACTTTAGAGGCAAGTCATACATTTTCTCAAGCCCTATATTTTCAACTTAAAATTAATTCAGCAGAGTAAGAATAAAAATTTCCCTCTGCATCCATTTCCCATTACTGCTGTAACAAATGACCACAAATTTAGTGGTTTGGAACAACACAAATTTATTCTCGTACAGTTTTGAGGTCAGAAGTCCGACATGGGTTTTACTGGGCTAGAATCCAGGTGTTGCCAGGTGTGTGCTCCTTCTGGTGGCTCTGGGGAAGCATCATCCCCTTGCCTTTTCCAGTTTTTGGAGACGACCAGCATCCTTTGCTCGTGTCCCCTCCTCTGTCTTCAAAGCCAGCAGTGTACTGCCTTCCAGTCTCTCTCGGACTCTGACCCCTGCTTCCCTTGTCACACCTTCTCTCACTCTGACCCTGCTGCCTTCCTCTTATAGGGACCCTATGGTGACATAATCTCCCCATCCCAAGATGCTTAATTTAGTCAAATTTGCAAAATCCCTTTCACCATGTAAGGTATTAATAATACATTCACAGGCTCTGGGCATTAGGGCATAGATATCTTAGGGAATCATCATTCTGCCTACCACATCTACAAGAAAATAGTTTATGAACTCCAAAATGATTTATTAAGCCAAAATTTATCTATTTTCATTTTCCTGCTTCTTTTCAGTCTTAATCTCACTCCTTGGAAGTATTCTTCCAGTAACTTCTTATGCATATCCAAGCATAATTATTTGTCTATTTCTGCCAAGTGACAGTATGTGATATCCACTCTTACTTTTTAAAAATATTAATATATTTTAGAGATTTTTTCCATGTCACCACATATAGATTACATAATTCTTTTTCATAGTATCCAAGTTTCCATTTCATGGATGCACCACGGATATATTTAATCAACCCGTTACTGATGGATATTTAGGTTCTGTGATGGACACTGTTGGTTGCTTTCCTATCATTTCTCTCCTGCTTTCATCCTGACTTAAGATCAGGTTTGTTCAGTTATTTATCCTCTTCCCTAGCTCCAGAAGAGGAAGCCCATCAGAATTTGGCTCTATGTATTTTTGACAGCAGGACTTCAGAGGCAAGTAATACATTTTCCCAAGCTCTATATTTTCAACTTAAAATTAATTCCAGCAAAGTAAGAATGAAAATTTCTCTTCTGCATCTGGTGACAGTTGTTGGTCTGGGAATGTTTACGTAACCTGAGCTGATCTTAGACTGAAGGTTAGGGCTTGGAGCTCAGGCTTGGGGAGGAAGAGCTGTGTTCCCCCTTCTGTCTTCTTCTCCCCTCTGGACAGGCACAAGGGAACATGTGGCCATCCTGATCCAAGACATGGGAGAGCTGAACTAGGAAAGACCCAGCTCTTTGACGGCATCTTTGAGTTGCTTCTCACACCACACCTGAGCTTCTCACCTCTGGACTTACAGTGATGTGAGAGACTACCTGTCCCATTTTCTTAAGCTAGTGGAAAGTGCAGTTTCTGAAACTTGTACATCCTAGTTGATACAGGGTTGTTAGGAGGATTTAATCAGTTTATAGTTGCAAAATGCTTAGAATGGTGCTTAGCACATAGCAAGAAACTAAAATAGGCTGGGTGCAGTGGCTCACAATTGTAATCCTAGCACTCTGGGAGGCCAAGGTGAGAGGACTGCTTGAGGCCAGGAGCTCGAGACCAGCCTGAGCAAGAGAGAGACCCTGTCTCTAATAAAAATAGAAAAAATTAGCCGGGAATGGTGGTGGGCACCTGTAGTCCCAGCTACCTAGGAGGCTGAGGTAGGAAGATCACTTGAGCCCAGGAGTTTGAGGTTGCCATGAGCTAGGCTGATGCCACTGTACTCTAGCCAGGGCGACAGAGGAAGACTCTGTCTCAAAAAAAAAAAAAAGAAACTAAATAATGTTAGCAAGACACTATGCAACAGAATTTGGATATTAATTTTTTAGAAAGAATATCTCAGTTATTTGCATAAAAATACTCCTGTTTATACTGGCTTTTGGTAGCTTGTGGGAAGGCCTGGTAATCCCAATGCTGGAGAGGGAGACCATGTATTATTCTGACGGACATAATGTAGTGGAGGTTATTTTTGAACAAAGACTAGCAGCAGCACTTCGCATCTACAAAAAAAAGAAAATCTCAATTTTAAAGCTTCATTTTTCACAGTCACAAATGATTAGTTGAGTCTCAGAGTGAGAGGACTTTCCTGAGCTGGAAGCTACTGTGTTGTGTTTTTTAGAAACATGTAATTTGAAAATTAAAACGGTCTTGTTCATTTTCGTTTAGGTAGCAGTTTCAGAAATTAAATTGTTTAGGACGAAAGTGCATGAGTAAGCACCATGGCTTCTTTTTAATCCTATTGTAGCTTCTAAATTTACTTCTAATACACAAAGAAGCTGGAAATTAGCCTGATATCCAATGGGGCAGAAAACTTACTTATCTTGATGAAAAAGAGAAAGAAGCTGGGGAAGTTGCCCAGTTTACATGAAAAAATGACGGCAACTTGCTACTGCAGGGCTCACGCCAACGTGGGCTGTGCTCACTGTCATTTGAGCTTCCTGCTTTTATTCTCTGTCCCCACTTTCCCCTGCACCTGGGCAAACGTCCCCGAGCTGCTGTTGGGGACCCCCTGAAGAATTACTGAGTCACAAGTAACCTTTTCTAATTCTCTCCTCCAGTAACGATTCTGTTTCCTACCATTAACTCTTCCCTTTCACTTCCCAAACGCATTCCACCACGGAATCAACTGTCAAACCACGTGAAATCATGTCTGGGGTTTCCAGTGGTTTTGCTAGAAACAGTCTTTCTTTAGAAAACCCTTTCCATGGGGTCTGGAGTCACTCTAGATTTAGCTGGGTCACAGTCCTCGCAGAGGGAGGACTTTCACGGCTGCCTTTGGGCTGGCTTTTAGCTAATAACTGTGGTGTTGGTTCCAAGGAGACACACTCCACAACTTGAGGGAAAACTTGAGTCGCTTAAGTTTTCATAGGTTTTCTTCTTACTTTGTCCACCTTCCTTCGGAAGAGCTAAGAGACTGGAAATTATCAGGGTCTTTCTTCTATCTTGACCACTTAATGTTGGGGCTCCTCAAGGCACAGGCACCCCGGAATCATCTTCTCTTTCCATACTTTCTTCCCAGATGATCCCATAAGTTCCCTAGAATTGAAGAACCGTCATTATGCTGCTGTCTCCCAGATGCATGCATTCCCCCAGCTCTCTCCTCTGAGATACTAATCGACAGGTTCAACTTCTGCAGAGAGACACCATCTTAGACCAGAGTGTTGGAATGAGGCTGACGGGGTGCGGGTTGGGGGACATTTCACAGAGGGGTAACTTGAGACCTGCAAGGGTGTAGTGTCATGTCCATTTGGCATTTTCAGACAACCTCCAGTTCTATTTCTCTAAAACACTGCAAAAATAACGTCTCAAAACTCTCTCACTGGGCATGGTGGTGCGCAACTGTAATACCAGCTACTTGAGCGGTTGAGGCAGGAGGATCGGCTGAGCCCGAGTTCAAGTCCAGCCTGGGCAACATTGTGGGACCCTCTCTCAAAAAACAAATCTCTTGATTTCCCCCAACACCAGCTCTCCACTCCCCAGCTTTCCTCTGACAGTACATAGCACCACAATTTCCCCACTTATATAAGCCAGAAATGAGGAATCATGCTTAATTGCTTACTTTCATGACTAGTTGATCAGCAAGTCCTATCAGTTTTGCTTTTAAGATAAGTCTTGACTTTATCCACTTCCATCTACGGCCACCGCTCTACCTTGTCCAGGCTGTTGTCATCAAGTGCTTGGACGCTACAGCAGCCTCCTTTCAGTCTTGCCTTGTTTCAACCCACTTCCCCCAAAAGCTGCAAAAGTGATCATCTTAAAATGTAACCTGGAGCACTTTGGGAGGCCGAGGTGGGAGGATCGCTTGAGGTCAGGAGTTCCAGACCAGCCTCAGCAAGAGTGAAATTCCGTCTCTTCTAAAAATAGAAAAAAATTAGCCAAGCGTGGTGGCACGTGTCTATAGTCCCAGCTACTCGTGAGGCTGAGGCAGGAGGATCACGTGAGCCCAAGAGTTTGAGGTTGCTGTGAGCTAGGCTGACACCATAGCACTTGCCTGGGCAACAGAGCGAGACTCTGTCTCCAAAAAAAAAAAAAAAAAAGTAACCTGGAACCCAAAAGGACCTAAGAGAGCAGCACCGCAGAGGCTCAGAGCAGAGTTCCTGCCAAGGAAGTTAACCAGCGCCCTGTGCATAAGGCTGTGTGTAACGTTTCATAGCGCTGGCGAGCATCTGGGCAGTGGATGTCGTCCCTCTGCAGGGCACCAGTGCCGAGGCAGGGAGAGCCCTCCTCTTAGCCAGGTTGTGGCCAGCATTATGTCCCTCCTCAGTTATGTGACCTAAGGCATAGCCCTGAAGCCTGAACCTGGAATGACAGGGTTGGATGGATGATCACTGTGGTCCCTTCTAGTTCTGTCACTCTGTCATCTTGTGACTCTAGACAAGACTCAGACTGTGTCTTGATGCACATCATACCTGGGGCCTTTCCTGATAGCAAGAGCATCTGTCAATTAATGTTGTTAGTCCTACTGAGGCCCTGGCTGGCCTGTTACATACATTTGAGGAGCAGTTTTTCTTTGACACTCCCTCCCCTTCCTTTTCTATCTTTCTTCTTCTCCTCCCAGCAGCCTTCATCGTCCGTGAAACTGGGGTGTTCAGCCTGTTACTTGGCCGACAAAGACTCTGACTTCTGACACTGCTCCCTTACCTAGGTGGGCAAGAATGAACAATGTAAATCTCTGTTGTTTATAAGCCACTCAGTCTATGGTGCTTTGTTATAGCAGCCTGAGCACACTAAGACATCCAGTCAAGAACACGGGTAGGGGAAAGGGATTTTAGATGCACAAGGTCTCAAATCTACTCTGTATGTCTTCTTCAAAGAAAGCTACTGGAAGATGTCCTTCTCCAAAATAAGAGTGTGCCAAGGTGAGGAAGACGTGGGTCTATCCAGGGATGTCAGGGTACCAGGGAAGGGGACAAGGTTAGTACAGGATGGGCCCCCACTTTACGTGAAAATATGAAACTGATAGATCATCTGAGGCATTTGAACAGACTGAGAGGAGAGACTTTGAGGCTAAATTAACAATAGCTACAAAGAAAACTAAGAAAAAAAGTTGTACAAGAAGGGACATTTAGCTATTGTATTAATACCATATATGTTGTGAATAATATTTAATAATAACATAAACCTTGGTGTTTGTGTGTTTATGTGGGTTGGGTAAATATAAAGAGCAACACCTTCATCTTCTTTAACAGAAATCAATAAGCACTATCTAAAAGTTAAAAAAAATCAAGAAACAGAAATTTTCACATTTTATTGGGAAATACGGAGGCAAACCCCAGAAGGAAACACTAAAAGAGTAGTTGTCTTCTAAGGAGTCAGAACTGGGAGTGGGACAGGTGGAAAGAGATTTCTTTTTTGTTAAAAGCCTTATAAAACGATTTCACCTTTTAAACTGCTTATATACATAAGCCTGCATGGGAGGGAGGAGAGGAAGAAAGAGAAAGGAGGACGGGAGGGGGAGAAACGGGGGCGGGAGGGACCTGACAGATGACTTCATATTAAGATAATTACGATCCATAACAGTTTAATGAGTTTCCTTTCCCAGGAGCACTCGCGTTTGAAAAGGTGACAAGAAACACCACTTACACTTTAACCCAAAGCAATGAATCAGGCCGGGGAGCGGGTACAAGGGGCGGATGTGTGGAAATCACGTCATCTGGGGAGATCACCCAGCGCCTTGCAGACCACCAGCAGAAGAATGGGAAGAAGCTGGGAGCTGGAGAAAAAAGGGAAGTCACCCCAGAAGGCAGGAGAACAACACGATAAGGACTGCCTTGTTCACCTCCAGATCCCTGAGACACTGCCGGGCCTGACACTGTAGGGGGAGGAGAATGTGGAACATGGAGCTGCCCTTGAGCCTGGGAGCTCAGGGAACAGCCTGGCCCACCAGGGAAGAGGAATGGGGCGCACACAGGATAAAGACCGAGACTCTGCGCACTCATTTGTTTGGGGGTCGGAAGCACCTATGACAGGCCTGGGATGCAGGACTCCAGCTCCAACAGGGAGCCCTGTCGGAGGGTTTGCTTCCACACTGAGGGCAGCGCGGTGATTATGTGGTCAGGGGCTAGTTCTGGACCCTTAACGTCATGCACCCTATGTAATGGAAATGGGTAGGATCAATCTTGTCAGACATTGTTTGCAGAATGGGGCCCTCCCTGTGGAAAGGAACATGAGTATAGAGGCCTGTGAAAATGTTTATACCCGTTGATGTGGTCACTCTACTTCTGGGACTAGATCCTTAAGTAAGAAGTCTAAATCTAGACATACTCTTGCAAAGACTTGCAGTGCTATTTACAATGGCAAAGAATAAGAAATAATCCTAGTTTACATATTTGCTTCTCTTTTGATTTTTTTCAATAAGGTAATTACATGTTTGTCCATAATTTTTTATCCATGTTAGAACTGTGCTATTGTTAAATGATGTTTATAAACAATTTGGTAACATGAAGACACTATGTTATAATGTTAGTGGGGAAATGAAACAATATATCTATTATTATCATGAACTATATTTTATTTTTTAATTTTTTAAATTTTTAACTATTATGGGTACATAATAGTTGTATATCTAACAACCTATATTTTAAAAACTTACATAAGAAGACAAAAAAGAAAACTGAAAATATATACAATATTAATAGCAATAAGAATATGAGTAATTTATCTTCTTTTAAAATCTATATGGTTTCAAATTTATATAATGTATATGTATTACTTTTTAAGGGAAAGTATAATAAATACTTATAATAAAAAACTCCTGTACGCTGGGTGTGCTGTCTTACACCTATAATCCTAGCACTCTAGAAGTCTGAGGCAGGAGGACCACTTGAGCCCAGGAGTTGGAGGTTGCAGTGAGCTTTGATGACACCACTGCAGTCTAGCTGGGGTGACAGAGTAAGACTCTATTTCAAAACCAAAACCAAAACCAAAAACTCCTACAGCATTAATAAACTTATATCACTGAAATCAAGTTATTATTATACAATCTCTTCAAAGATATCCCAAGATGCTAAGTCCCTTCTAAATATTTCGCTACTTTTGTTTCCATGCACCTATATCAAATATTGAATTTTAAAAAATTAATCAGAAAAATTCAATCATCATAGTATCTATCTACAGAGTTATCATGCATCTCCAGGTATCCTTCATATTCTCTGCCACAGATCTCTAGCTTATACCAAGTGTTTCAGAAGTTGCCATTCTATTCCTTTTAAACGATTTGATTTTCTCCAGGGTACCCAGCAGTCATAATTAACAAACCCAGCTGTCATTCAAACTGGAATACATCAAATCAAAAGGCCACAGAGCGTGTTCGCAGACAGTGCTGTGCACGTCTGCCTGAAAGCAAGATAATGCCAGGCGAGAGGGAGCCCTATAAATATTGCATCCTAGAACACTGACATTGACCTACACTGTTTGACAGAAACATTAAAACACGGAGAGATCTGACACATCCTCCTGAAATGTCTTTTCCCAAAGGTAGACAGGCTGTGGCCTTGAGAATTGTTGAAAACTCTGAAAGGTCTCCTATCTATTGTTCCTGTTTCCTTGTCACATAGAAAAGGCTAGACAGCTTTTTCTCCAGACCTAGCCGGTAAATTGGTTTTGTAGGACCATGGATAGATGAACATGTTATTCCTTAAGCTACAGAGATTTCCCAGAGCTCAAGTTCTTGTCAATTCTAAACCTGCCCTTCTCTTTGCCCGTTCTTTCTGTATGACTCACATTCTGCCACTCAGAGGAGTTCTGCGAACACCGACACAGTGCGACGTGAGGCATGGATTTCACTGATTACAAACAAGGATTTGTCCCAAGCCACGTTTTAGGAGTGCTGATGTACAGAGAGAGGCTTGGTGCAGCCCCGTACGGTGCAGCTAATGCTGCACAGAACCACAAGATGGCTCTGCAGCCACAGCAAAGCCCGCGAGTGCCACAGGCCTGCACTAGTGGCAGAGGCGCGCCCGGGCCTGCGGGGGGCGCTGTGGCTAGCGACGACAATAAGGCCCCATCCTGGGCGTGTTTTAGAAGTGGACCTGCTATTTTTCTTTTTCTTTAATAGTTTCTTAATTTGTTACGAGGTGACTTCGCTGTGTTAATAAACAGGACATCAACACTACAGAAAAGGACATCTGTAAACACACTCATTACACGGCTACTTTGAACACTGCCATTTTTTTTCTTATAAACTTTGTTTAAATGGGGGGAAAATAAGCTGTGCTTAAAATCGTGAAACAATTTTCGTCCTAGAAATCCCCAAGAAGACATTTCTTACTGCAATTTTCAAAATGGGTTGGTTTCTGCTATTAACAGGCAAGAAGCACCTGCTCCTTATTCCTGACCCGATGGAGAGCACTTAGTTCTGGTCTCGAGGGCAGAGGCCACTTACCCGGGCTCAGGCCACTCTCCATTGGAAAACAGCGTTCTCCTGCGTAAACTCACTACGTCGCCGTGGTAACATAAGCGGTCACGTCCGTGTGCACACGTGCTGGGTTCTTCTCTCCCTGTCACAGCAGTGAGTTCTAACACAGTCCACGTGGGCCTGGGAAACCCATCGGAGTTAGCAGAGCATGAAGTCCCTGGGAAGCTTCCGGACTGGAGGGGGAGTGGGTGGTCACCTCTCCAAGTGGGCAGGACATGAGTTCCGCAAGGCTCCCACCTATGCTCCGCACGACGCTGCCCTGGCCCCATCTTCCTCTGCAGGGAGCTGGGAACACATCAGAGTTGCAGAAAACGAGTCTGATTTATAGATTTATGATCTGGGCTGAATATAGACAGTGATAGGTTTGAAAACTCCCCCAGGTGATTACATTGTGCAGGCAGGGTAAGGAGCTTTTGGGTCAATGAGCTAATGGGAGAGAAGGCGCTAGAGTAAGAAACATACCTGTCACCCTACCCCCTCACACGCAAACTTAGCACCTTGAGGGATTATTTGACAAATTGTCCCATAGCACCTTAGACACTCTGAAAGGCACCGAGAGCATGAGGATTTGCACTAGGGGCTGGGGTCATTAGAGACAGGGCAGGGTAATTTCTAGATGAAATGTTGGCCCCAACCAGCTCTGAATGTGGTGCAGAGGAGGGACAGAAATGAAGCCAGGAGTCAGGCTGTGCACGTGCCAGGGGCTGCACCTGTGCTACTTCGTTTACTCTCACCACCGTCCTCCTGCAAGGTAGCAGCCCGTTCATTACGGAGGAAGATACTGAGTGTCATAGTGATTATCTGCTTTGCCCAGCATCACACAGGAAATAAGTCAAAGGGCAAAGGTTCCACACCACAGATAGCAAGCCCAGGGTGATGGAAGGAGGACATGGGAAACAGACTGGGAGGCACCGAGACTGGCATGGGCAGAGGGCTCCAGAGCCCAGAGGCACCCAGCTTCAGGCTGCACTGCGGTGGAAGCAACTTGACCTGGAGACCAGTGAGCCCCACCACGCCTCACACTCGTGGTCTTTTTTTTTTTTTTTTTTTTTTTTGAGACAGAGTCTCACTCTGTTGCCCGGGCTGTAGAGTGCCGTGGCATCAGCCTAGCTCACAGCAACCTCAAATTCCTGGGCTCAAGCAATCCTTCTGCCTCAGCCTCCCGAGTAGCTGG
>CAUYRT010094415.1:0-13320 GCA_963574885.1 Lepilemur ruficaudatus | reverse complement strand
ATATATATCTTTAGTTGGCCGATTAATTTCTTTCTATTTATAGTAGAGACGGGGTCTCACTCTTGCTCAGGCTGGTTTCGAACTCCTGACCTTGAGCGATCCGCCCGCCTCGGCCTCCCAGAGTGCTAGGATTACAGGCGTGAGCCACCATGCCCAGCCAACAAGTTTTTTTTAGTGTCTTATTTTCTTATATGTGTAAATAGCCTTGCACAATAATTTTACTCTCTTTCAACATCATGAAGTTTCTTATTGAGGTGGGCCTTGACTTACCAAACGAGTCGGAAAGCTGGCTGTTTTGGTGAATTCATAGTGCTTTATGTGTAAAAATTGTAAATGAAATTAAAATATCTTAATTTATGACTTTGTAAGTCACAATATTAGAGAACCTAGTTTCATCTGTCTATTAATATCTAGTATAAAAAAACTATCTCTAAGGATTGTAAAAATACTTACCTCCAGGCCTGGTGACTCATGCTGGTAATCCCAGTGCTTTGGGAGGCCAGGGTGGGAGGATTATTGAGGCCAGGAGTTCAAGATCAGCCTGGGCAACATAACAAGACCACTATCTCTTAAAAAAAAAAACAAAAAAAACAAAAAAAACAGCTGGGTGTGGTGGCACATGCCTGTAGTCCTAGCTACTCAGGAGACTAAGGTGGGAGGATGGCTTGAGTCCCCCCGGGAGTTCAAGGTTACAGTGAGCTGCAATCATCATGCCACTGCACTATAACCTGGGTGACAGAACAAGCCCCTGTCTCTCAAACAAACAAACTAAAAATCCTTCCCTTTTCTGAGTATTATTCCATGACATAATTTCTAAAATTTATATATTGTATCAGTAAAACACACAAATGATATTTACTTTTTAAAAGTGATACAAAGAAAGCTTTAGAACTTGGCCTCATGGTGAACATAGCATTGGATGTCACCTTGAGTGTAACAGCTCGCAGTTATCTGAGAACTTGTATTACTTCTCTCTGCCCAACAGAGTCAGGGTAAGAGAGCCTTTGTTCTGTTGAGAGGCTAGATTAACTATTAATGATACTTTACTGTGGTGAGAAACCTGTAGACAGTTTTCAGTGATTAGTTTCATTACATTTCATTGCTAATAGAGGGCAATGATGGATGTTGAGGCTAATAAAATTAGGGATTTATTTAAACATTCATAATTTTCATACTTCGATAAATTTTTGCATTTAGTTGTTGCTAAAGTTCTACAACACCAAAACACTGGTAACAAATACTGTCCGATGAACTGTGAAGTATTAACATATCCCATACAACCTTTCAGCTGGGTAGTCTGGGGTCCTAGACTGAAGACAGAGCCTGACAGGCCTTGCTTGCTGGTTTTCTGTCATACCTTACTGGAGGGGTGGTTGGGGGAAGGATGGGGATCCCAATTTGGGAGGGAATAACTCACTTTTTTTTGGCTAGAATTTGGAAATCAATAGCAAGCCTTTCCTTTTAAACTAGTACTTCTCAGCCGGGCATGGTGGCTCACGCCTGTAATCCTAGCACTCTGGGAGGCTGAGGCGGGCGTATCGCTCAAGGTCAGGAGTTCAAGACCAGCCTGAGCAAGAGCGAGACCCCGTCTCTACTATAAATAGAAATAAATTAATTGGCCAACTAAAAACATATAGAAAAAATTAGCTGGGCACGGTGGCGCATGCCTGTGGTCCTAGCTACTTGGGAGGCTGAGGCAGAAGGATTGCTTGAGCCCAGGAGTTTGAGGTTGCTGTGAGCTAGGCTGACACCACGGCACTCACTCTAGCCCGGGCAACAGTGTAAGGCTCTGTCTCAAAAAAATAAAAAAATAAAAAATAAACTAATACTTCTCTTGGGTTATAAATTGTACTCAATAATAATTTGTAAAGTGACAGAAGGAGAAACATTTCCTCTCATAAATAAAGTTTCTGGTAAGCGGCAACAAGCTACCTTGGAAGTTTTAGATAAGCAGCCTGAGACCATCTCCTCCTCCTCCTCCTCCTCCATTCTCCTCCACCCTGCACCTGCCTCGTTGTAGAGTTTGGAGTGAACACATTGTAGTCGGTTGGCACCATACTCAGGAACACATATAACCTTGTTTTGGAATTACAGCAGGAGGAAAGTTGATATTGGCAAAAGGCTACTTTTAAGCAAGGGGGTAAAACTGGGACTTTGTCTTGAAAAAGGAAATCAAAATTTGACAGTGAGCTTATTTTGTTTAATGATATTTAAATTATAATTGAAAAATATGTATTGATTTTTAGAATGAACAAAGAATGTGTTGATTGTTTTTTGCATACATTTCCATACTAAGTTGTATAATAACATGATTGGACATCTTTTAGGTTGTAATGCAATCATAATGAAGAGCTTCTTTGCAGATTATTTAAGGGGTTTATTATTTTTCCTTTTTCAGTCTGTGATAATCAAATTAGCATTCTTGAGGCACTTAACATTTATTGGTCCTGTTGATTTTTCTCTTCAACTACTAACCTTATTAAGTTTTATTAATACTGTATCTTCATTTATCAGTGGTTTTGCCTGGGGTTCAGGCATTTAGTATCTTCTATCAAGTTTTGTCAAATATTGCATCTTTTGCAGATTTGCAGTTTTTACTTGTTTCTAGATTTGCATTTTATTGAATTGTTGGACTGTGTGACTATCAGTGAAAGACTGACGAGAAGGATTTTGATGTGTGAAGATAGAGGCTAGTCATGATTGGGGACAGGTGTTTAAATGTTCCGTTCACTAATGATTGTATTTATGTTTGCACAATTTCTGCTTTTCAGTGCATTCTCATAACAGAGAGGACTTAAATAATGAACATAAGGTTAATAAGGACTCCTTTTTTTTTTTTTTTTTTTGAGACAGAGTTTCACTATGTTGCCCAGGCTAGAGTGCCGTGGCGTCAGCCTAGCTCACAGCAACTTCAAACTCCTGGGCTCAAGCGATCCTCCTGCCTCATCCTTCTGAGTAGCTGGGACTACAGGCATGTGCCACCATGCCTGGCTAATTTTTTAAATATATTTTTAGTTGGTCAATTAATTTCTTTCTATTTTTAGTAGAGACGGGGTCTTGCTTTTGCTCAGGCTGGTTTTGAACTCCTGAGCTTGAGCGATCTGCCCACCTTGGCCTCCCAGAGTGCTAGGATTACAGGTGTGAGCCACCATGCCCGCCCTTAAGGACTCCCTTTTAAGGTTAGACTGGCCTTTCAAGTTGTTGGTCAATCATCACCTTCCTACATAACTCAGAGGACTCGTTTTATTCCTGAACCTTTGTGAGGGGTCCCTTATGTGTCAGTCTCTTGACCATAATGACCTCAGATGGTAGTGTCAGAGTCTAACACCTGAGCCAGAAAAGCCTCTGCAGACATCCTGCGTTTCAGTGGGAGTCCCTTAACGATGCTCATAGGCCTAAGTTGCAGACACCAAGAGAGGAGACCATAATCATGCCTCCTGAGGCAGTGGAGTGTGTGAATGGGGAGAGAAGCAGGTAATTGGTAGTGACAGGAGACATGAAGGTGGGGTCAGAAATCCCAGAATGGTGAACATTAAGATGGAGAACAATCCCACTGAGTACCTGCTAACATAAACAGATATGAGAGCTGCACTGCCTTCTGAAGAAGATTCTGGTTTTGAGGCCTGCTGAGGCATTTTCCTGTTAACTTCTAGATATATTCTTGTAGTATTACCCTATCATCTAAGGTAAGCTTAGCACATATTTGTTTCTTGTATTCTGAAGTGGCTCTACATAAACGTAAGGCAACAATTAATTTTAGAAATCCTCCTTACATACACCCCAACTAAAATCAAGTTTGTGGATAAGATGATTTTGGCAAGTAAAAGGAACTTTATTAAATTTGTCAGAATAGTGCTTACGTGAAAAGGATGTAGATCTAAGAATTTAGGTAGAATCATCTGCCCTTTTACCATGTCTTTTTAAATTTCCATGCCAGGGCCCTCATGCTCCACGTTTAGTGATCTAAGTGACAAAAGAGCACATCATGTCCATGGCTTCCCATGTTGTCACCACTCCTAGGATTCAGGGCGGCCCAGTTTCCCTCCTAGGATGCCTGCATCTTTGAAGCACTTCCTTTATTGGACTTGATTCTGACACGATTGGGAATCTGCTATTCTTGGTCAGAGTTCAGGGGATTGGCTTAGTGTGTTACAGAGTAGAAAGTGAAATATTAGAGATAGGAGGCCATTTAGCTGAAGATGAATCTGTTCATCTTCACAAGCAGTTTGAGTATCTTTTAGGATGTGAGTGAAAATGAGACTGAAAGAGAATTATGAGGAAGGTCTCTAGGTTGAGTACAAGAGAATGAGTGGGGAAATCCCAGTGAATTTGGTTTTTTTGAAGGGTTATGTTTAAGGTGAGGAATAAGAAGAATATTATGTTACACATGATTAGTTGTTTTAATCAAATAGTTGGTTAGAGTGATGATTTTAATTGATTGGAGATAGGAGAAAATAGCATTTTAAAAGGTGATTTAAAAGGACGCTGAAATGTCCTGCTTTGGTTGCCAGGGTTCTTGGAAATTTAGCTGTAGATCTCAGACAATTTTTTGGAGAAGTTGAAGAATGTGATTGCCTCCAGTTTATCTTTCTTCCTCTCAGATTTCTCCTTGATAAATTCATGTGGTTTAGCTACATGATGATCTCTAAAGGATCCTCCTAGCTCTAAAATTGTTTGAATCTCTGATTAATTGTATCTGGAAATGTATGTTTATGAATAAGGAAAGCCTGGGCATGGTGGTTTGCACCTGTAATCCCAGTTAATTGGGAGGCTGAGGCGGGAGGATTACTTGAGGCCAGGAGTTCAAGACCAGCCTGGACAACATAGTGAGATCTCATGTCTTAAAAAAAAATAAAGAGAACAAGGAAACTAATTTAGCTAGCTTGTAACTTTAACACCAGATTGACTAGAACAGGCTAAGATGACATTGAAGGGGTCAACAAAGCAGTGTCTGTGATATATGCCAGCCTTTGTGAATCGAAGTGAAAATTTAGGTCTCTATCCTTTATGAAGCTGTGGCCTTACGGGAAATCAAACAAGTAACTTAAATATTTTAGTAATTTTGTAATGTAAGTATATGCGATAGAGAAACAGAGCAGGTGAACTTAATTCTGTCTGGAGGAGGTAACATTTGGGACTGAGATTAGAAACATGAGTTGGGTGTGCAGGGACAGAGGAAGTTGAAGATTTAGTGGAAGCCGGATGTGGCAGTTTATGCCTGTAATCCCAGTGACTCAAGAGGTTCAGGCAGGGGGATTGCTTGCGGCCAGGAGTTCCAGACCAGCCTGGGTAATATAGTGAGACCTCGTCTCTTTAGGGGGGAAAAAAAAAGATTTAGTGGTGTGAAAATCATGGATGTGGTTGGGAACCACATAAAATAGAGCTCTTATTTCTAGAGCATAAGATTTGCAAAAGGGAGAATGATGGCATTAGTATCCCATGTGAGACGGCGGCTAATCTGGGATCCCTCAAAAGTTTCTGGCTTGGTAGGGCAATGGTGCTGCTGTTCACTGAGATAAAGGCTATAAACGGGCACATTAGATTGAGAAGTTGATGAGTTCCCTTTTAGACATTGCATTCAAGGCATTCAGGGACTATCTAGGTGGAAATGTCAAATAGGACATTGGATGATATATGGTTCTGGGTTGCAGAAGAGAAATTCAGATACAGTTATCATCAGTGCCCTTATAGTTGTTGATGTCAAGGGTGTAGGTCGAAGGGCCAATGAGTGAAAAGAGGGTCCTACAGGTAGTACCAATACTTACAGGGTTTGTGGAAGATAATGACTCCGTAGAGGACCTAGTTAGGAGGAAATTCATTAAAAAAAGTATTTTAACCCCCCCCAACACTTAATGTCTTCCTATAATGTTATTTAGAAATTAAAAAACAAACATAACTAAAAATCAAATTAACCATAATTTAAAATACGTTTATTCAAACTGCGCAGGGACCACTTATTTTCTGTATGAAATAAGGAAGCGTGGTCTTTAGGTGGGAGTAGGGCAAATGGTTAAGGATTGATAGAAGGCCGAGAGATGTAGAAGGAGCTGATCAGTGTGCTATCAAGCACTTTCAGATTCCATCCACAGGGAACACAGATGAAACTTGCAAGGAAACTATTAAATAATCAGGTTGATGGACTTTTTATTTTGTTGCACTGATTGGCCTAAATGTGTAAATGGAGAGATGATGGTTGAATTAATACATAATTACAAAGTTGTAAGACTGCTGCTTTAGAAGAACCAAGGAGTGGTGATGAAGAGAGTCATTTTAGAATTGAGGGTGTGAGGTGGAGGTGTAAGGTTTTAAAATGTGACTTATAAAAGCAGACTGGATCTCTGTATCAATTCAGAGGCCAAAATATATTTAGAAGAGTCTAAGATTTACATGCAAAATACTATTCTAAAGCATATTAGAGGAAAATAGGATGAAGATTTAAAAATTTTGGCATGGGGATGGTTACTCTAAGTTTATTAGGAATGATCAGAATTTATTGAGGAAAAGATTGTTTAGCTTAATTGCAGAAAAAATAAAGTGTAGTAACCCACATACTACCCTGGGAGTAACTGAATAAGATTTAATAAAATTGAAAAACAACTGAGTAATTGGGAGGAGAATATATGCAGTGTGTATAAGAGAGTGTCCTAAGTGTGGTCAGGACAGTCTGTGACTCAGGTTATCAAGACACTGTGGATTGAGGCAGCTGAGGTCCTTAGCCAAGGGCTGTAAGAAGCCATGTCCATGTGGACACCAAAGTCCCCCAGGATTATGGCAGGTGTGGTGGTGAAACAGAAAGCAATTAAATAGCTTCTGGAATTCTTACTGATTGTGGAGAGTAACCAGATCCATGGGTGGTATGGCTAGGGAGTAGATAGTAGCGTGGGTGGAATACATGGGCCTCAAAAGATACCGTATTAACATAATTATTTGTGAACATTCCTGGGCCTTAGTCCTTCTGGAGCAATAAACAAATCTGAAGATTTGGAGATAATGTGAAAATAATGTTAGAAAACCTTTCATGTATTATTAAAATCTTTTGTTTTGGAGCTCCCAAAGTCACCAGCCAGAAAACGGTTTATAGTTTAAACTTACTTTCTAGTGTTTACAAGATTGGCATAAAATTCATTAGAGCTGTGTAGTTTAATCTTGGGATTTTTCATCCTAAGTGCATGGTTTAGTATAGATATACTGCAGTGTGAAATTTTTGCCTTTTTGGAATTAAACTGCCATGATGAAGATGGATTCACATGTAATCTCATTTCTGAAGCAGCTAGTTGGTAAACAGAATAATTCTCTAGAAAGGGAGGCTGAAATATGGATTAAAGTTAAATTTCCACATGCAATAACACTACAGTGATAAAAAGGTGGATGTTGAGGGTGATACAAGGGAGGAGGTGGATTTGAACTCTATGGAGAAGCTATTTAAAATTGTACAACTCTCGTATACTTCATTAATTCATTCAGGAAATATTTATTGAGGGATTACTATTCTTTGCTGGGTACTACATAGCAACAGACAGGGAAGGTTTAGCACATGCCAAGCACAATACTACTTTACTTTCATGGATTATTTCTTTAAATTCTCACAACAGCCTTTCAAGTAGGAATTATTATCCCCATTTCACAGGAGAGGAGATAGAGGCTTTAGAGAGTTTAAGTAATTTTCCCAAGGTCATATGGCTATTAAAAATGACAGAAGAGCTTGTTTCTAAATCCAAGGCAGAGCCTGACCTCTCCAACAATCTGCTCAGCTTAAAATGGGGGGGAGGGGCATTACCAAGTGTTTCCTTTGGCACCTAGGGCCAGGCTCTGCAGCCCACTAAGGATCTGCAAGGTAAGTATCATGGTTAGCAGCCCCCTTGTAACCTCTGTGCTCTGCTCTTTCCAGTGGCTAGGCAGCTTGGCAACTGCCTGTGGTAGATTTTGTTCTCTCATCAGATACTCATGCCGGTTTTGTAATGCTCATTCGATGAAGTTCTAACTTTAAACAATTTGGAAAATCCCTTAACACTGTCTGAGAGGATATTTGTGTACAGGTCCATTGTATTTTATGCAACTAATTTTTGTTTTTCTTTTACGTCTTCTGATACTCCACTTTGATTTCTATGGGCAACATTTTTAAAAATTAAAATTTATTTTAACCCTCCCAAATAAAAACAAACTATTGAGGTTTATCTTGAATGTTGAAACTGTTTATAGCATTGAGTAGCACTATTTTTTTTTTTAGTGTTGCAACTTTTTATTATGAAAGCATACTTTAATTTTTAAAATAGAATTGGAAATACTTTTCAGGAATAGGAAAACAGCTTTACACATTGAAATAGTCTGGGTAAGAGGACCATGTCAGTTTTATAACTTAAAATTATGTGCTTTAGGTCAGTTGTTGGTATTTTAAAGGAAACATGTTAGATTTTTTCCTTGTGTTTTCCCTTTCCCTCTTATTTTCACCTTCCCTTCTCTTTTAGTCTATTATCTCCTTTCCAAATCAGTATCAGCAATTATCTTTTAATTAAATGGAACTGGCGCTCACATTTCTGTTGTAGGTGGCATTGTCAGTTCTTTCCTAAAAGGACCAGCATATTATCTCTGCTCGGTAACTGGGTGTTGCTGTTCACTTGTACTGTACTGAGAAGGAGAAGGGGAAAATTAAGGCATAAAATAAGAAGTGTCTTTCTAGAAGAGTTAGGGACTATTAATAGATATTAAATATATCTTCAGTTGAACACAATCAAGAAATTATAACAAAGGTTAAAAAATTTTTAATCTATAAATTGGGGTTCTGGTTTAATATTTCATTCTTAAGTGACAAAAATGATTCACTGAGCCATATTTTTTAGGGCTAGTGAAATAGAAGCAGCCACGGGTTGCATATCCATCCATTACAGCCACTAACGTTATTAGCCAGGTCTCTCAAATTGATCCAGTGTATTGAATTCAGATGTTAGCATTTCTTGTTTGTATTTTAATTTGTTAAATTTAAAATCTTCCTGTAGAGCCATGCTAGTTCTACCTTAAAAAAGAAAACACCCCTCTGCTTAAAAGAAATGGTACTTCCTGCTTTCATAAACAGTCATGTGCATAGTTTAGCAAGGCCTGCTGCCTCTGGAGCTTTTTCCCTTTATAGCACCATTGAATCCCAGACCTAACAGAAGTACTGTGAATCTTGTGGCCTCATTCTGAACAAAAGGGATTAGAGAAGAAAAATCTCTTGATATAAGGCTTGAAAGCAAGGGCAGGCAATCTTGGTTGTGAATATTTTCTGATTTTTCCAGAAATCAAGCAGAAGATTGAGCTGCTGATGTCAGTTAACTCTGAGAAGTCGTCCTCTTCAGAAAGGTACAGCTACATCTCTTGCATGAACAATTAATGGTGTAGCATTGCTAAGAAACAAACCAGGACATATATATTTTTTTTCCTTGTCGAGTTTGCCGTATAATGTTTTGTCCTGCATGCTGGTATTGTGCTGTATTGAAGATGTGTATTTGGGTAAGCTGTTCTGCTTTTGCGAAGGGTAATTGATTTTTTAAAAAATAGTGAAGCCTAATCAGCTGCAGCATGCACACCGTAACACAGCAGATCGCTGGTTCATGTGTGACAGCTGTTGAAGGCTTTAAAAAATAATTTAGCTAAGAAACAAAAAAAATCTTGCTTTCTTTAAGCAAATACTGCTATTAGGTTTTCTTCCTGTATTTTGAGGTTGCCGCTGTACAGAATTACCAAGGTTATTTGTAAGATCTAGGTTAAAAATACCTGATTTTTGGTTGTAATAAATATTCTTCTGTGGAAAGGGAGTGCCATTTGTAAATAGCTTAGGAATTGCAAACCCACAGATTAGTCACATTCTGAAAGAGAGATGTGATGCTTCTTCAAGTCTGTGCTAGGAAATGGAACAGTCACTGCATGCAGTAATGGTTCATGCCTGCAGGTAAGGACAAAATGACTCAGAAGTATTTTTAAAGCAATTATTTTATCTGTCAATCATATGATTATACCTGTAAGGAGATATTTCATTAAGATGACTATTTTCCTTATAAAAAAGAGTTGAGATATTTTTATCTAAAGCCAGAAATGAGGCTAAAGTTGCCTATTTTGATTTGTAAATATTGTGTTCACTTCTGTTTACCAAAATTGTGTACGCTACATAATGTTTTAAATTGGGTTCTTAATGCTTCACTTTCTCTTGGTTACCTAATAGTTTATAGTTAACATTGATATTTTCTACTTAAGATATGTTGATTTATCTTTCCTAGGGTTAGTTTTCAGGGTTATCATTTTTTGCTCGTAGATCAGATCTAATACTTAGGAAAATATTGTGGAGAAATAATTTGGTAGTTAAGGAATGATACAGGAAAAATGGAAAAATATGAGTTGAAGAACCTACCACAGTAAAATGGATTTAATGAAAGTACACTACTGTATGAAGGACATGATCTGATGGCAAAAAGACCATGTTAAGTAGATTTATTAGTATAATTAGGTGAAAAGCTCTGGCAGTAACTTAGTACATTACAAATGAAGATGATGTTACTGCTTTCTTTAGAGATTGAAAACAGAAAAATTTAGGACTGTTTGTGTTTGTTTTTATGTAGCTTCTAACTTCTGGTTTGTAGCCTATCTGATTGTAAGCATTCTGGTTGCTGAGATGGAAAACAGCCTTCAGCCTTGTGACTGTTCTGCCAGGAAGATGGTGGTGATGGGAAGGGGAGAGGGTGGAATGGATGGTGATGGGTCCAGGTGTCAACTGTAATGTTAGAGTTTGATACTAGGAAGAACACACTTAATGAAATGATAATGATAATTATGTTAGTTTTCTGAAGTATCATGAGTTCTCTTGATAAATTAAGAGTTGAGCAGAGTTGATGAATATTATTGAGAAACATGTTAGGAATGGATGAGGTTTTTCTGGTTAAAAGACAGTCTGTAAGGAAAGATATTCTAAAATATTGTGGTGACTTTACTTACTTGGGCTCTTGTGGTTATTTGAAGGAAAAGGGAGGGCACATGTCATGATTTTAAAGTTTAGATATCAACCGCAATGCATATAACTTTATACACAGTTTACCAGAGATTTGCTTAATTTGTTTATTATGATTTTGGGGAATGCTTAGAGAGATACTTGGCAATTGTGATATTCTGACTTCATGGGTGATAAAAGTAGCTTGTGGATCAGCCAACAGTTTGCAAACATAGAAGTTGTTTTATTAATGTAAATATGTTAAAAATAGAAGGTACCCTTTTTCCTTCTTACTAAAAATCATACAATAATTAATAACCAAATCATTTGCCTTTTAATTTGTTTGGGAGAACTTAGAAGATAACAATATGAAGTTAAACAAAAATTCATGGCCTAGTAACACTATATCCTGTTTAGGAATTTAATACCTTACAGTGTCATGTAGCATTACCATCACATTATTCACTTCCTTGTTCACCAGTCATCTGCATTTTAAAAGTCTTTGCTTTGACCTTTTTTTTTCCTTTAAATTAAAGTGTGTGGTTTGAGGCATGGTGGCCTAAATCTTAGAGATATTTGGAATTTACATACAATCAACATTCCCATTTATCTATTGGTAGAAAGGATAAAGAAATCTGGCTTCTTTCTTTAACAAGGGGAAAAGCTAATGTTTGTAAGAAACCCAGAATTATATTTCACCACAGCCGATTTTGTTCCTGCAATATGGAATGATCTTTTAATATTTCAAAGAACCGAGTAGAGAAACAGCACTTCTAAATATAAAATATAATAGATATAGAAACTGTGACATAAGGTTTTTTAATAATTTTTCAATCTCACATTTTTATTCCACTAAAAGGGACTTGCTAGTCTCCTGAGAGCTAGTATTGGCTGAATTATTTTTGTTCAGAAAATTTGGTAAGATGGGAAAGGCAAAACAAAAAATAAACCTAATTATTTTTATAGACTATTAGGACTTCTTCATTGAAAAATATAAATATGATTTAAAGTAAAATTATAATGGAATTTTCAAGGTTGTTTGGGGGGCTAAATTAGAAAACATGTTATCCTAACAAATCTCTATACCACCTTGAAATTTAAAATTATGAACATATTTTTACCTTTAATAAAATGGTGGAGGTCCATAGACTGTTATTTTGTAGGGGAGGTATGGAGTACTTCTGTTCAGAATGGCTGACTCATAGGACCAAACTAACAGTAACCAAAAAGTTAGTTTATTTTTTTGGTTTTGTATTTTGAAGAGAGAAAATTTCAGCATGCCCATTTTTATAATTAAGAGCAGAGAACGTTAAATGAATAATTTTTAAATAGATGCCTGATGATGAATTAAAAATGATGTATGTTATGTCCGGTTAAGAGGAAGACATTTGCTGCAAGAGAATACCCTTCTGGAGTAAATCCTACGAGAAGTATTTTCTTTCTTTTTTTTTTAATTGAGTGCCTGCTGAATGAATGTATTCATCTTGAACATGATAGAGACGATATTAGGTACAGTTTTTGGTGTCTACCACCATTTATTGTAATAAAATAAACTGAATATTTGATGAAAAACTAAGTTTTCAAGTTTCTGTTTCTTTTTGCCCTTTTCTGGCTAGAGCACTCTTGGGATGTGTGGCGTATCATGTGTGGGAAAGAAGAGGAGTAGTAATAACCATAATAGCTAGATAAAAGGTAGTTCAGTCGTCCCAGTTTCTATGGGCGTTTGGTTCCAGGGCCCCACATAACACTAATGCTTGAGTATTCACAGATTCTCAGGTCCTTCATATAAAATGGTATTTGCACGTAACCTACATACTTCTTCCCAGATACTTTAAGTCATCTCTAGGTTACTTGTAATACCTAATATAATATAAATGCTCTGTAAATAATTGTTATTCTGTATTTTTTTTTAAGTTATATTATTTCTTATTGTTGGACTGTTATTTTTGTTTTCTTCTTCTGAATATTTTTGATCAGTGAGTGGTTGGTTGAATTTGTGGATATGGAACCTGTGGATGCAGAGGGCTGACTGTAATCATTTATTAAACAGCCCGGATACCAGTTCTCAGTGCTTTATGGGAGGGAAGGAGGGTGAAAAAAGGAGGGGGGGGGGGAGAGAGAGAGAGAGAGAGAGAGAGAGAGAGAGTGTGTGTGTGTGTGTGTGTGTGTATGTGTATGTGTATGAGAGAGAAAGTGAGTGGGTATGTGTAGGAGAAAGGGCTGTTGTAGGGACTTTTTGACAAATCATTCTAGAAAGATCCTGGGTGAACAGAAGGTATTTTGCGGTACTAGAATTTTTGCCAGACTGTATTGCTACTTCAGTGAACTCACATAACAAAATCATACAGTTCTTAATCAATAAAGAA
>CAUYRT010094414.1:0-45336 GCA_963574885.1 Lepilemur ruficaudatus | reverse complement strand
CTTTCTCTGTCACCCAGGCTAGAGTGCAGTGGCATCATCATAGCTCACAGCAACCTCAAACTCCTGGGCTCAAGTGATCCCCCTGCCTCAGCCTCCCAAGTAGCTGGGACTACAGGCACACACCACCATACCCAGCTAATTATTTTATTTTCTGTAGAGATGGGAAATCACTCTTGCTCAGGCTGGTCTCGAACTCCTGACCTCAAGTGATCCTTGAGGTCACACAAGAGGCTTCAACCTTGTTGGTCACGTTTTATTTCTAGAGGTGTGTGGTGAGTACATGGGTATTTATATTACATTATTCATTGTGGCTGTTTGTAAGTGCAAAATGTTTCATGAAATAAAATGTAAAGGTAATATACATCCCTCATAAAAATTAAAATGACATCTAAGCATATAATTTAATCTTTACTATGTACCTCAATGCATGCCCAAAGGTATTCACTACTAACAGTTCCATGTATATCCTTACAGAACTTTTCTAGGTATTCACAGGTACATGTACATTTCATACAGCAGGTTTTTCCTAATAGGATGCTACTTTACCTATAATTCTGTGGCTTGTTTTTTTCACTTAATATCATAGACACTTTTCCACATGATCTGCATCTCTCTTATATTTAATGGCTGTACAGTACTCCATAGTACAGATATGCCATGATTTTTTTTTTTTTTGAGACAGGGTCTGGCTCTGTTGCCTAGGCTGGAGTGTGATGGCTCTATCATAGCTTACTGTGACCTCAAATTCCTGGGCCCAAGTGATCCTCCTGCTCAGCCTCCCAAGTAGCTAGGACTACAGGCATAGGCCACCACACCCACCCAATTTTTAAAATCTTTTGTAGAGACAGGGTCTCCCTATGTTGCTCAGGCTGGTCTCGAGCTCCAGGGATGTGCCATAATTTCACCCTCAACTGATAGATACTTAGGTGGTTTCTATTTTTTGTTATTAAAATTCTGCAATGAATATGCCTGGTGAATCTTAGGAATATTTTTGTATGAAAGCCAAGTTCCAAGGGAAGGAATTTTTAAGGAAAAGACTTTCTAAGAGTTTATGCTTAGTAATGAAAGAAATCTCAAAGGAAATATGATATACGCGTCTATGTAAAATCAACATATTAAAAATTCATATAAATAAAATCACAAAAGCACTAAAACTGTAATAGAAAAAATGAGGAAAAGACACCTATGGTCAATTTTCAGAAAAATACAGATGATTACTAACCAAATGGAAACATTTTAGCTACTCCATCTCTGTAATAAAAGAGACGAGAGTTATAATTAGTTTCAAATTTTTGGTCTATAAATTTAGACGAGAGAGTGATAGTGTTGACAACTAGCAGAAACTTCTCAAGAACCTGAAAATATTCCTATCCTTGGACCATTAATTCTACAATTATAAATTCTATTTGAGGAAATAAAGATGTTGTAATTGAATACATTTAGGGCTACTGCTCCTTCCTTCTTGTTCTTCTTCAGTGGACATGGAACAGTGGAAAGCCCCCCAACATTCATTTTGTTCAGTATGACGTCAGCTAATACCCTGACCACAGGTGACTGGACCAGGTGTGGGTACCTGACCTAGCTGGGCCAGGTTCCCTTTCCCAGGAACTCTGAATTAAAACCAAGAGATTCTCACCTAAGTTCTGGCTGCTCTCTTAACACATTGACTGCCACACTGGAAACAAAAATTTTTCTTTGGGGCCATGGAGTTTTGTTACAAAAATAGAGTAAAAACTTCCAAAACAAAATGATCCTTTCTAATTTTATGAAAAACTTGTTATTTTTTATTGTTTTCTGTGTATGAGTTACATGCAACTTGAAAAATAGTTCTTGCGGCTCTCAAGGCAAAGAAACGTGTGAGTTACATGTGCTTCACGAGGCCCTGGGCTCAAAACTAGCGTGAGTTAAATAGAACTCACATGGCAGTTAATGTGTTAAATGCAAACAATGCAAATGAGAGCTTGACCTACCATTTTGCACAACCTAGCCTGGCCCTCAGAGAAAGTGAGAGAAGAATAACCCAAGCACAATCACAGCAAGGGACAGCCATTAAAAGGCCTGAGTGCTGCTGGTTGTTGCTTGCTGAGGCTAAGAGCATCCCTGCCCAGAATTCTAATAGCAATGTCCCCTCTTTGCTTAGGCCAACTCCAGTAAGTCCCTGTAAGGCTCTTGCTGCTCCAACTCAACAAAGAGAATCCCAGCTTCTGCCCAGTGCCTCAATATCCCAGAACAGAGAGAGTGAAGGAAGTTGAGTATTCTAATTTCTAACTCTGAAGGTCTACTGTGAAGGAAGAGGAGGAGTGGAAGGAAGAACTTAATACTGGTGGAGCACTGAATAAAATGAAAATAAATATTCTATTAGACCACTTGGATAGTTCCTGGCCCACAGTAAACAATACCTTAAACAAACAAAGAGTATGCCAAGGCAGGAGTGAAAGAGAGTTCTTTTTTCCATTTTTCCCTCCTGGTCACAAGGTTTACACTGGGCTCTGAGCTCCCATAGTAATTAGCCCTTGGTCATAACATCTTGTAATATACCAGAGTGACAGTTCTTATTATGTCTTACTCATATTTGAATTTCCCCAGAGCGCAAAGTAGGTACTTAAAGTTTGGAATGAATGCATGAGTAAATGATTAAATAATGAAAATCTGTTTGTGTTTTTTAAACTAAAATATTAGTAATTATAGTAAATAATGAATATTTGGTTAGGAAACCTCTATATTATGCGTTTGAAAGGCTTATGGAAATGTACTGATCATTACAAGATGATGATTTCTGTTGAAGTTGAGCATTTGCCACAGTTAGCCTATGAAGCCCGTGACTTTCAGCTAATTATAACTTTTTTCCTCATAGGGGTGAATACAGCTGTGATTTTATACTTCGAATGAGTCTCTTTCAATGTTTTTTCTTTGAAAAATGCTTTTTCATAAATACTTTGTTCCAGTTGCCAATTGGTTTGTTAACTGGTCATCAACCTTCCAAATCTGAGAATGTTAAGTTTTCTTGACTTAGAAATGTCATCAAACAGAACATTTTTGAATCCTGGAGATGACTACTGCCTCTATCCTTGTTTCAAAGCTCTCTGAACCTCAATCCTCTAAAAAAGTTTCTGTTCATTAAGAAGAAGGTTGATTTGGACCCACATTGCAATCTCACTCCACCAGCAAAGTGTGTTTCCTACCAAAGACAGAATAAGGGATTCTTCACGTTTTTGGAAACAGACTTAAATATCAAGGGAAATGAGCTGGAAAGGCTTCATGTTTTCTATATTTTCTACACGTACTGTATGCAAACCAGATTGAACAGAGGATTTCCATGGGGGAAAGGCAGTAAAATAGCTTAGAATTTCAGTGACTATCTTCTAGTCATAATTCCTACCCAAGCCCTGCCACTTACTAGATGTATGACCTTGGAAAAAAACTTAAGCTTTCTGTATCTTAGTTTCTGCATCTAAAAAAATGCAATAATAGTACCTACATCGATGGGTTATTTTGAAGATTAAACAAAATATATGTAGGCCAGGTGTGGTGGTTCTCGCCTATAATCCCAGCACTTTGGGAGGCCAAGATAGGAGGATCGTTTGAGGTCAGGAGCTCAAGACCAGCCTAGACAATATAGTGAGACCCCATCTCTACAAAGGATAAAAAAGGTAGCTGGGCATGGTGGTGTACTCGTGTAATAGTCCTAGCTACTTGGGAGGCTGAGGCAGGAGGATCGCTTAAGCCTAGGAGCTTGAGGCTGCAGTGAGCTATGATAGAGCCACTGCACTCTAGCCTGGATAGCACAGAGAGAATCCATCTCTAAAAAAATACACTAAAAGAAGTGTCTGCCATCATTCCTGGCTCATAGTGTTTAATGAATGGGAATTCATATTGATGGTTTTGGAACACTTGGACCCTTGTTTCTACTTTCTTGTATTTTTTTGAGACAGAGTCTTGCTCTGTCTACTGGGCTTGAGTGCCCTGGCGTCAGCCTAGCAACCACAAATTCCTGGGCTTAAGCGATTCTTCTGCCTCAGCCTCCCAAGTAGCTGGGACAACAGGCACACACCACCACACCCTGCTAATTTTTCTATTTTTAGTAGAGATGGGGTCTTGCTCTTGTTCAGGCTGGTCTCCAACTCCTGAGGTCAAGTGGTCCTCCTGCCTTGGCTTCCCAGAGTGCTAGGACACCCCGCTAGGCCCCTTGATTCTACTTTCTTTACTTAACGACCTCATGTAAGGTCACATTTAACCGATGTATCTTATTAGTCTTTCCTTCTGTATCATTCACAATTTTAGTATATGTGCTGCTGAAGTGAGCACTAGTCTTTCCTTCTGTAAGATGGAGAAATAGCCATATATTCAATTACTTGGACATATTATTAGCAAACAATGATTTAAAGACAGAGGTAACTTGGTATAGTGTGAAGAGGCCTGAAGAACAGGGTTCCAATCGTGGTTCTAATAGTCACTAGCTGTTTGATATTGGGCAACCTCCCTGATCCTCAGTTTTCTTATGTATGGAATGAAAATAATACATATCTACAGTGTTAAGGCTCAAATTAAATAGTGCATAAGAAAATGCACTAAGTTGCCATGCACATGCTTGCAGTTATATTATTACCAGTACCATGCAAGATTGTATACGTTGTCCTTATTGGTTTAATAAATGTGCTCAGATTTAAGTTTTCACCCTCTTTTGGTTATCTTACCTTCTTAGAACATTTTAGCTGTGATTTACCCTATGCTCATAGATTTTACCCAATTTTATTGACATCTTAAAAACAATGTTCTTTCTCTATGATAGATAAGAACCCTAGATGTAACATTCCATTACAGGCTGCATTTTCTAAAACATGGCCTTGGTGTTTTAAGAGACACAGTAAAAATAACCTATTGAAAAGCAGCAGTTTGCTAAGGAATAAGGCTTATTTTCACGTTCGATAGGTCACTGCACTGTTCTTTCCTTGTGTCTCTCTGTTCTAGAGGGATTTAAATAACTCGGCATGAGTAATTCTTAAGAATATCTGCTTTGAGTTTGAACTTTTAAAAAAACACACAAATAAGTTAGACTTGATGAATTAAGAAAAAATTCCTGGCAGAGTCACTTAAATGATATCCTTTCATGCTTAAGGTTAGTATAGATTTCATCTAAAGATTTCATTTAGTTCAACATGTAGAAAACCTCAGATTCAGGGTCTAAAAGTAAACTGAAGCTTGGAGAGGTTAAGTGACTCGCCTGCGTATTTTTAGTCAGGATTCTTTTGGGGGTAAGTTATGGAAATCCAACTCTGAAGTAGCTTAAACAAAAAAGGGAATTTACTGGCTCATATAACTGACACTAGCTTCAGGTATAGCTGAATCCAGTAGTTCCAATAAGGTTGTTGCAACTTGGCATTTGCCAAAGTTTCTTCCAAAAAGATTGTCTTCCTCTGGGTTGAAAGAAGGAAAAAAGGGAGATAGTCATACGTAGTTTCAATTTACATCATTTCTATGGTTTATGGTTCAAGAGGAAGAGAGGCATCCCTCTCCCAGCATTCAAAAAGCAAATCTTGGGAAAGGCCCAACTGGCTCTCTTGAGTCACTGTACCCATCTCTCTTGGGGGAGAGAAGAGGGAAGCACCATGATTACCAGCCCCCCAGGACCACATGAAGTGAGGGTGGGTGTGGTCCTCAAAAAAAAAAAAGGATGGTTGGGAGGAGGTATCCAACACACCAAGGCTAGACCATTATTAAAGCCAGGGCTAGGACCAGAAACCAGTTCCTAGTGTAGTTCTAGAAGCTACAGAGAGGAAGAGAAATCGGTAAGCTTAGAGCAAAAATAGTTTGAGCCTCTTTTAAAGGAATATAAATTAGAAATGACGGGAAAGCTCTGAAATGTTAAGTCAAATAACCATTTTTTTTTTCACTTTAAGAAGTCTGTGGATATTGTAAAATGCAAATCCCTGCTATTGCTAATGAATGCTCCCACACACATTCTATAATTTAGTGGAAGAGAATTGAAAGGTGTGCCTCTGGTCCTTGTTTTCTTCCTGTCACAGGGGGTATGCCAGAATAAAATTCTGAGGGGGAAAAAAACGACTGAAAATTTCCTAAAGAAAAGTTTCTAGATGGATAAAAATGTATTAAAAATAAGAAAATGGATGACTGTAGTAATAACTAGTATTGATTGAGCAGCTAACATAAATTGGCACTGTAGTAAACGCATCACCCGATTTCAATCTGATGACTATCCTACAAGTTAGGAATTGTTAATCTGCTTATTTACAGGTGAGGAAACCAAGGTTTGGAGGGGTGAATAATTTGCCCCAGCTCCTGTCAGAGCTAGATAATGTCTGATTTCAGAGTCACTATGCTTATTATTTGGTATAGATTTAAACTCATTTAATTGTGCAATGTGACTATTTTATAGGCAAAATTATTGCTTGTTGTACATTATTTTGTATTTTGTCCTGTGTGAAATAAAGTGCATTTGAAGCTGGCTTTCTCTTCTTCTTTTTCCAACATTAGCAATGTAAGGCCTCTCTCCCTGCCTTGCTCCTTCAGTGACATAGGGCCTCTCACTAAGGATAGTGCAAAGGTTCTCTGATAGTCATTTCCAGACTGCAGCTCCACGTAGGAACTGGAGCACCTAACCATTTTAAATCTCAAGCAATAATTACGCACATTAATCACATGGAAAGCTATGAATAAGTTACAACCTTTAAAGCACATCTGAAAATGTAAATTGTGACCCAAGAAAATGTCACTGCTGAGGGTGTTTCCTGGTAGATAAATGTAGGTCAAAGAAATATGAAACCAAAGATCCCTTATCTACACTAGCCCTGTGTTTACTCCTTTCGTTGTTTTCCTAAGAGAGCAGCTATTGCCTTAGGCCTTCTTAGTGTTCTTCCCTCTTAGTCTCTGACCAGCTTCATGTACCCCCACTTTACACACACCAAATTAGACTAGTTTACCTCTGGTGATATTTTATCAGCATAGGTCTTTTCTTATTCTAGTTATTGGTTGATATTTGGTTTAATGATGCTTCTGCTTATCTGAGTCCTTCTTCAGTTCACCAGGGACCTACTCTCTGCCTTCTAGACTCATCACATGGTCAGCCGCCAGTAGACTGATAAATTCAGCATTGGTAAGCTCAGCATTGGTTTGGGGAAGTGAATGCTTTCACCTAATAGCAATGAACTGCATTTTGTCACTTGATTACAGCCTCCCAGATGGCATGTTTTTCTTTACAGGTGTAATCATAGTGTACTACATTCTTGAACTCCTTGACCTAAGGGATCCTCCTGCCTCAGCCTCCTTAGTAGTTGGGACTATAGGCACTTACCACTGCTTCCGGCTTTCAAACATTTTTGATCATGCATTGCCATCAGTATACTTTTTGGGGGTATATTCTTCCAAATATATTTGGAAGAATATTTGTCCATAAAGTATATACATATTATACGACCATTAGCTTACAACTCAATCACAATGTACACCTAGGGTGAAGTTCATTGTTAATGATAGTGGATGTTAAGTCTACATTTCAGTTTTCTTGATGATTTTGTTATTTGTCAAAATTTGGTTGCATTAATTAGATTGTCATTTAACTTTGAAAAGTCACTGTGGTTGAGCCCATAATCCCAGTAACTAAGGAGGCTGAAGCAGGAGGATAACTGGAGCACAGGAGTTGGAGACCAGCCTGGGCAACATAGTGAGACTGTCTCTTTAAAAAAAAAAAAAAGTGTCTGTCAAAAGATTTGTGATTGCTTTGTAAAGGACTCATGTAAGATCATTTGTCTGTTTTTGGGGGGTTAGTTTAATTAAATTGAGATACTATGAACAGGAAATCCACTTAGCTGAACCCAGCAAACTGCGATAAGTCACACCATGTTGGCAAAGCCTGATTAGGTGGGACCACCACTGCCAACCCCTGGGAATGGGTAACTCCCACTTTTCCCTGAGGACATCTGCTATGCTATTGTAGGCCAAGGGACCATTCCATATATTCATTCTGTGTATAAAACATCAGCTGACCTTAATGTCTTTCTTTTTAGATTAGAATTAAGCATAAATAGATGTTGTCCTATTTTCTTCTCTTGCACCCCAGATTAACTAACTTGCACTATCCTTGGAGTACACAAACCTGGGATGCATCAGACCTCCTTTAGAAATTATTATTTTTTTTTTTTAGAGAGACATGGTCTCGAACTCCTGAGCTCACGCAATCCTCCCACCTTGGTCTCCCAGAGTACCAGGTTTATAGGCAAGAGCCACCATGCCTGCCTCTCCTTTAGAAATTACGGTCCAGACAACAATTTCCCACATGGGCAAGGATGTATTCATTTAAAAAGACCTGCTCATTTCAGTTGCTCAGCCATTTTATAAAAAGAGAAATGACTTTGAAGTGAATTGTCTTTATAGAGATAATTTGCAAGCATAATCTCCACTCTATGAAATGTTCTAAGCAACAGCTGTGAGCATTTCAAACGTGCACTATTCTTTTAACAGCTCAACTGTTGCCAAGGGAAATTGAGTTGGCTTCAAAATCTTTCTTGGTTTTAATTCTGTCTGCATTTACCCTCAATCAAAGATTGAGGAAACAGTTCTGCTTGGCTGGGATACTGAATTTTCATAAAGACTGTACAGGAAATTGAGATATGAAAAAGTAAGCTTCTTGAAGGTAGGAACTAGACTGTATTCTATAGTTTTATAGGGCTTAGTATTAATAGTAATGAATCTTATCAGAGCAAAAATGGGCACTAGCCATACGGGGATCAATCATCTGGAGTCAGTAGGGGGAGCCTGCTTCCATCTAAGAGTCATCTTCCCGTTTTCCACTTGAGTTCAAAGCAGGAATATTTTTATCTTTCATGGCACAAAATTATTTTTCCCCTCAAGAGCCATTTCTGGGAGTGTGCCTAGAAATTTACAACACAACAACACAAACGAGAACTGCAAATGCATTTTTGCTTATCACTTGCACATATGGTACATATAGTTTTATTAACATATAGTTTTATTCCCTAACTACATAGAAAGCATGATATGCGGAGGGGAAAAAGTAGGCTACAGAACGACACACACATTATTAATATAAAAAGAAAAAAATACTTGAAGGGAGTACACTAAAAGGCTAATAGTGGTTATCTCTGAGTTGAGGGAATATGAATAATGTTAACTCCTCCCTACCCCGTCCCCATTTTCTAAGTTTTGAACAACTGGTACTTTGACGTTTGTTGTCAGCATTAAGAATTTCTTTCTTTTTTTTTTTCCCCCTCAAGAAATGTACGTAGCATGCGTTCAAATAGATCAGCAATCCAAGAATATTCTCTGGAAATGCACCATTTGGCCTAGGGCTCACCAAGGATGCAAACAGACCTCCAAACATTTTATCACTTGTTCTAGATAGAGTTAAGTAAAGCCTTCTCTATAAACTCTTTCGGATCCAACTTGCCAATCAAAATCTCGAAACTCCTGCAGTTTGGAGCCGGGAGCTCTGAGCGGCGAGCGGGCTGGCTGATGCGGTTATTCTGAAGCGAGAGATTGCAGTGTGGTTACAGCCTTCCCACCCGCATAAACTACATAAGCGCAGGCCTCAAGCGAGGCTTACAGGCTCCAGGGAGCTAATATTCAAAACAGACGTTCGGGGAAAAGGAGACGAGGTGAGAGAGAATTCCAGGCGTTACCCGACCCTCGGCCAGGCCCCAGGGCTTTAGATTTCGGCTCCGGGCCTCCCACAAGGTTCGGCGGAGAGCGCCTGCCGGGGTTTCAAGGGACCCATTTACACAGGCAGTGGTGCACAGGCGCGGGCAGGCGATCCTATTTCTGCGCAGCGCGGGGTCCCATCCTGACTGGGACTCCCCAAGCCCAGAGGGACCTCACCAGCCGCTGAAAGCGACAGGATCAAGGCCCAGGAGGCTCCCCGCCCTTCGCTGACCCTTGCCCTCGGAATCCTTCGGTTGAAGACAACAGCCGCCCCAAGGCTCCGCATTGCGCGAAACCTACCCCGCTGATCGGCTAGTCGCACACCTCCCGGGATCAGGAGCTCCTCTCCGGCCTAGCGCATACTATGCCCCTCCACTTCAGCCTACCCGAGCGCCTGGCGGAAGCGGCGGCGGCGGGGCCCGGGAACGCTGGCTGCATCCGGGTCCTTCAGGACTCGGTCCAATCCTCGGCCTCCTCTCTTCCCACCCTCCTGTTTCTCCGCCCTCCCGCCGCCAATCCCTGATCGGCACTCAGCCGAACATGCTAGCGGGGGAGTGAAGGCAGACGCCGGCCAATGAGGCCTTGCTTCCCGTTTGAAGTCTCCAGTGGGCGGGCGCCAGAGGCGGGCGCTGCTGGCCAGAAGGTTCGGTTGCGCGTGTGCCATGGACTCAGGCGCCCGGTGATATTGACAATAGGAGAGAGAAAGGGGCATTGACGGGGACCCTCCACGGGTAGCGAACAGCGGCTCTGGCAGCGGCGGCTCCAGCTCCAGCGGCTCCTCCTCCTTCTCCTGCCTCCTCCTCCTGCTGCCGCTGCAGATCCAGTCTTCCTCCCTCCCTTCCCCCCATCCCCACGTCGTCGCCGCCGCCGCCGCTGCTGGGTCCGGAGCAACGAGCAGAGGCGCCGCCCGCCAGGAATGTGAGCGAGGAGCCACCGGCGGAGCCGCAACGGGGTCGGTGCCGATTTGATGGGACGGGCCCGCGGGGGAGGATCGTGAGGCCGCCGCCGCCGCCGGAGCGCTGAGGTTCGGGTCCGGCCGTGAGGCCTAGAGGTGCCGCCGCCGCCGCGGAACCGGAGGGACGCCGCACCGGACAGCCGTCGCCCCGGGCTCCCCGCAGCCGCCCGGACCTCCCCCTGCACGTCCTGGTCCCGCCGCCCGCCCCCGCTGCGGCCCCGTCGCCCGTCTCCCGCCCCTCGAAACCACAGATCATCTTCGGATTCTTCCCCAGAAGCTTCAAGGTAACTTCGTCCCTCCAGCACCGCGGCTCGCCCGCTTGCCTTCTTCCTCTCGGTCCTCCTGTGTGGAGCCTACGGGGCACCGGCCTGGGGAAGGCCTGGCCCGAACAGGCGAGGGGTGCGGAGGGGTGGGGTGCGGGACAGAGAGCGCCCGTCCCACTTGTCTGATTTACCTGCATGTGTTTCTGATGATACCTCTCGTTCACTCTGCCCCCTCCCTCCTTTTTCTCCACCTTCTGGGATTGGAGGCGTTTTCTTGTCCCCCTTTATCCACTGGCGGGGGCGGAGGATAATGGGGGGTTTGGTGTAGTGAGGAGGATTCTGTAGCAGCTTATCTTCTGCAGGGCTTGGGGTGTGGGGTGGGAGCGAAGGGAGTCTGTAAGCATCCCTACAACCCCCCTTCGATGTCTTTCTTCCCCTCTCTCCCCTTGCCCCCTTTGGATTATCTTGAGCCTTGGAACCATGCCCCGTGCCCGCTGTTTAGAGGATGATAAATCTTAGGGCGCCCTGGCCCGGGGTGAAACCTGTTTCCCCTGGCTTTGCATGGACCCGTTCCTACCGTTTGTTCAGTTTGCAGTGCTTTAGGGTTGAGATCCTTGACGTTCGTCTGGGCCACGGGCATAAGGGGCAAATGATTAAAAAAAAAAAAAAAAAGCTACCTATATATCATCTGTAGAAATGGGAGATGAGGAATAAAGAAGAGACAAAAAGAGTGGTCGAAGAACAGGATTTACCATATTTTGTGGTGTTAGGGATAGAATGAAGTCTGAGTAATTCACATACCAAATTGGAAAATCGGCCCCTAAATTTGCAACATACAAATGTCATGTGGAGCTTCTTGCTGATGCAGTCATTTTGATATTTTAAAGTGATCTTACATCTTTTATAGTCATTCATAGTTTGCAATTCCATCTTGAATCCGTCATATTTACATATTTAAGGCTAAATTAGGAGTTTTCTTTGAAACTTTTTTTTCAAAGAGAACCAGAAAAGACTTCAAAATTTCAAACCTCAGCATTGAGCATTTTTATTTAAAGTGTTTTTGTTATTTTTACTTCATCAGAATCCAGGTAATCCAGGTGACTTTTTGTTCTTACACGTCCAGGAGGAAACTTCCTTACTTTTTAATTTAGAAGTTAAAAAACACTTGTCTTATGTATTAGAATGACAGGTGAGTGATTGTATTTCAGCATTTCTCCCATATGCATTATTTCTATCTAAGTCTGCCATTAATCTTACTTGAAGCTTCAGTGCCATGGATATGATGGCATCTGTTTAAATTGGTGAATGAAATTGAGCTTAACGCTTGTTACTTTTGGTTACTTTTAGGAAATAGCCTTCATTTTAATAATTTGAGAAGGTTAAAAATTGCAAAAGCACTGTTGAGTTCCATCAGTTTGATGGAATGAAATTGGTATTTGATGATGAACTTCAAGGTCTAAACCTCAAGGGATCTCAACTTGGCTAAGTAGACTGTGAGTTTATGTTTTCAGTACAACTTTGGTGCTTGATTACATCATGGCCTTTTTTTAAAATCAAGCTTTAATAACTTAAGGTGGCTTCATTCAAAAAGAAGACTTATTTGAAATGATCTTAATTATGCCTTCTATGTGTTTGGTTTAGTGTAATCTAGCCTGTCCTATTTGCAGTGTGGTGTAGTTTGTCATAGCTAACACAGGACATCACTTTAAAAGTGATGCCTACATAGTTTCAGTAGTTGTAAATTTCACCTTGCTGTAATACACTGGTGTATATTCTTGAAGTACAATAAGGATTTCAACTCTAGAATGCATTCATAATATTAAATATCTTGGGAAAATGTATCAATGGAAGTTTTCCCGCTGCAGAATAGCAGCAAAATTACTTCAAGAATTGCAAGATGAGAAGAGATTTGCAGTTAGAAAATGGGCAGACAGCATGGAGTTGTTCAAGTTTAGATCAGCATCTTTAATCTTATAATGGAGTACAACACATTGGAGTTATGATATTGCTTACATGATAGTTATATTACTTTTTTCACCAGATTTTCATGTTTTCCCATTGATACAGACTTTTCTTAATTGATTTTATTTACTTTAGCACGTGTTGCTATTTTCATGAATATTATATATGGTAATTTTAGAATTTGTATAACTCACATGTATGTTTCCACCTTGGGAATGTGTTTATGGTACCTCTTTCTCTTCAGTAGGGATATGTCCTCAGCACCAACTACTCCTCCATCAGTGGATAAAGTAGACGGATTTTCTCGGAAGTCCGTCAGAAAAGCCAGACAGAAGAGGTCGCAAAGTTCCTCACAGTTTAGGTCTCAAGGCAAGCCTATAGAGTTAACACCTCTGCCGCTGCTAAAAGGTAAGGCTCATGACCAGGTGATGCATTCTTTTTCAAGTGATCTTTCTGTACCTATATATAATTTTCTTTCTGTAGAGTTTCATATCTGTTAAAAAAATCTGTGTTGGAAATTGAAGGGATGGGAGGCATCCCTTCAATTGAAGGGATTTAGAGACATTGAAGTCACTGATGTGTGACCAGATATACCCCATCTCCTTTTTAAAGGCTCATTTTAATCGAAATAGCTGTGGACAAAACGAAAAGAAACTTATTATCAGGAGAATCTCTCACATTAATAAACATAAAAACTAAATGCCAGAGAAACTTTAAGATGTCTGGGTCTGTGTTTTTTATTTTTTCTTCTGTTGACATTTAGGTGTATATATTGTATGCATTGACAACTACAGATTATACTGTCTTACTCAGGAAGTAGATCCTAGTAGAGGAGATGGTACCATTAATTTACATATAGAAAATTGTGATGGGAAGAATTCATTTTTAAAAATAAAAAAAATTGTCATTTTATAATTAAGTGCATTCTTGTTTTCAGATAGTACAAATAGAAAAGATACATATGTAGTTATCATATTTGTCTAATATTTCTTTTCTTTTTTCTTTGGAAAGCATTAAGAACACATTTTTAATGTGAGGACTGTTTTTTTGTCTAAATTAGGTCTTTCAACTTTTGTTTGAGTACGTGGGTACTTTTTGTCCCTTTAAATTTCAATCTTTTTCCTTCATGTTTATGAGTAGACATTGTTTGAAAAATATCAAAACGTAGCTTTTATAGTGTGGAAACTATCACAATGTATCTTTGAAGATGTATTTTAATGGGGAGAAGGGGGACATGAACAACACAATGGACTTTAATGGCTTGGAGGAAACCAGGCAACCTGGTTTGCTAGTTTAATGTACATTTATTTCTGTAACAGTTTGTGAAACCAGAGATTTTATGATGTGACTAGAAAAGCTCCTCAAAATTTGGCTTAGTATATTTCGAGTGTCTGTGTTTTCCATGTGAACACTTTTTTTTAAAGGGAGGGATTCCAGTGTTGATGCTTGAAATTGGTAGAAACTAAATGAGTGCTGATTACTATAAAGATGTTATATCTACTAGTTAGTAAAGACAAACTGTTATGAACTTTGGGAGGAGAATATTGTGGCTAAAGATTTTGCTGATAAAAATGAAAATAGTCATTATGAGGCTTTGGAAGAAAAATGAAGGAAAGACTCTAAGGATAACCATGCTTGAAATACAAGTTTGGGAGACAGATTCTTTAATAATTTATTTAATCTGAATTAGATATGTAATAGCTATTAGATCTGTATCTGGTGAAGGACTTAATTCTGAGGAAGCAGATTAAACTTTCTTAGGATTAGAAGGAATTTAAAACTTTATTGTTCCATTCATTTCTTGGGGCTCATGGTAAACACTTAAATTAGAAATTAACTGACCACTCATAACCAGGATATTGGTTTTATGGATGGTGAAAGAGGCATGTGTGGGAAGATTGGGCACATGTTTTAGTATTTTGTTGTCTTTTTTCTTATTTTTTTTATAGTGATTATATATATATAATGTAAAATTTACCATTTTGACCATTTTTAAGATTTCAGTTCAATGGCATTAAGTACATTGACATTGTGCAACCATCACCACCAGCCATCTCCAGAACCTTTTCATCTTCTCCAACTGAAACTCTGTACCCATTAAACACTAACTCCCTATTTCTCTCTATCCCTTAGCTTCTAGCATCCACCATTTTACTTTTTGTCTCTATGAATTTGACCACTCCAGGTTTCTCCTACTGGCTTATTTCACTTTGTATAATGTCTTCAAGGTTCGTCTATGTTGTAGCGTGTGTTAGAATTTCAACTTTTTTTAAAGGCTGAGTAGTATTTCATTATATGTACATACCATGTATTGTTTATCCATTCATTCATTGATACACACCTGGGTTGCTTCCACCTTTTGGCTGTTGTGAATCTGTGTTGAAGTTGATATGCAAATCTCTGAGCCTCTGCTTTCATTTCTTTTGGGTATGTATATACCCAGAGGTGGAGTTGCTGGAACATATGTTTAATTTTTTGAGGAATTGCCATGCCTATTTCTCTAGCAGCTGTATTGTTTTTCATTCCCATTCTCAATGTTCAAGGGTTCCAGTTTTTCTACATCTTCACCAATGCTTATTATTTTCTGCTTTTTTATTGTTTGATAATAGTCATAGTGGGTATGAAGTGGTATTTCACTGTGGTTTTAATTTGCATTTCCCTAATGATTAGTGATGTTGAGCATTTTTTCATGTGCTTATTGGCCATTTGTGTATCCTTTTTTCATTTTTTAAAAGTGAAATATGGTAGTATTGCAAGTTTTCTAAGAACTCCGTTCTCCAAAAATATGATATTTTAACTTGTGTGTTTTGCCAGCATGGGAGAATTTGGGGAGCAGTAGGATATACCCATAAACTTAATTCCAGATTGACTAAAAGTGATTCTTGTGTAGTAAACACATTGTAGGTAAATAATCTGGAAAGTATTAGATTTCCACGTCTGTCTGTAGAATAACATAATGATGTATAATCAGATATAGACTTCAGAAATGTGTATTTGCTTTTGATTTTTATAGTGAACATAAAGAGTTTGTTCAATGACAGTTGTTTTCCTTACAATCGATTGGCATATTGCCTTCTCACCTATTTTAGGAAGTAATTTATGGCATATAAAGAAAACATAGGAAGAATTTCTTTTCTAGGATTTTTTTTCTCCCATTGCCTGCCTTAGGAGAAACTAGAATAAACTATATATGTATACCAAAGAATAGTTATTGATTTAATTTTCGATAGTATTGCTTTGACTAAATTAGAAGATTTGAGTTAATTATATTTGGGGTATAGTATAAATTGCAGTTGAATTTTGTTAGTTGCTTTAAAGAATAAAGTAAAAGACATGTCCTTAAGCTCTTTAATTTCAGGGAGTTTGAATATGGAAATTGTATAAACATAGCAATTATGTAACTCATCTTTTTAATATATAATTTTTGAAAGCTCAGAAATTAGATATTCATTGATAATCACTTGTTTTGTGTGCACTATCAGAATGTTTATTGTATGCATTATAGTCTTTGACAGATTTATAAATAATACTGCATTAATTTTTAGCATTTAAAAAGTCTGTTCACTTGGAGAACTGTAACGTAAAGTGAAGGGAAAGCTTCTATTTTGCCCTTTTTCTAATAGTTGGGATTCTGAAATTTGTATCATTGATGTTATTTTCTGTAGAAAGCAACATCAGCATGTAATTCTTTGTAAATATACAGCCAGTGACGTGGCTTTTCCTCAGCTATGTGTAATGAGATTATAGGACAAACTCTACAAATGTAGACATTCGTGTTTTCGCCATCTTTGTATACTTCTGAGAGTGTTTTTGGAGAGTCCTAAAATTTTTGAGCCTGAAAGACTCTTATTTTGCTTATAAGGAAAACCCATCAGAGGTTTAGTGCCTTATGTGCTTGATAAGAAAGTAAAGACTTAGATACTTTCCTTGTACCTACAGAGCAGGACATGAAGCAAGCTTGGATGGTTATGTAGGTAAGTCGCTGTATAATGACAGTCAAACTAAACATTTAGGCAGGTAGACATGCACACACACGTATGTTAATAATAATTAGTAGTGGTACCTGGTTAGGTGATTTATTTTCTGTCCCTACCCCATCCTCCCATGCCTTATTTCCTTCTTACATTGACTTTAAATTATTCCATAAGTTTAGATGTAAGTAAAGTATTTTTGAAGAATACTGCCTCTTTGAAGATGGAATTATAGTGAAAGTGCCATCATTATTTCTAGCCTCACAATTTATCATACATGTCTTAGACATTTTGCATAGTTTGGACATTCACTGTTAAGCATTCCAACAACTCTGATGACCAGAGGCACTGTTCAGCAGAGAGAAACTCTTTGCTTCTTGGTAGTGTTACTCCTTCTCTAATGAAAACAAATTTTTTTTTTTTTTTTTGAGACAGAGTCTCACTCTGTTGCCCGGGCTAGAGTACCGTGGCATCAGCCTAGCTCACAGCAACCTCAAACTCCTGGGCTCAAGCAATCCTTCTGCCTCAGCCTCCTGAGCAGCTGGGACTACAGGCACGCACCACCATGCCCGGCTAATTTTTTCTGTATATTTTTAGTTGGCCAATTAATTTCTTTCTATTTTTAGTAGAGACGGGGTCTAGCTCTTGCTCAGGCTGGTTTCGAACTCCTGACCTTGAGCAATCCTCCCGCCTCGGCCTCCCAGAGTGCTAGGATCACAGGTGTGAGCCAACGCGCCCGGCTGAAAACAACTTTTTAAAAAACAAACAAAAAACTATAGTCCTAAGATTCAGCTTATGTTTTTATTTTTTAGGGTGACAGTTTATAAGAACTTTAAAAATTGTAATTTAAAACTAGGTTTTGTGCCTTTCTAGTAATTGGATGGGATAATTCTTCTCTTTTATCTACATATATCTGCTCTGTGTAAGGCAGGAATATTCAGTATAATGGGTTAATGCACTAAAGTGTATTTATAATAAAAATCTCTTAAGGAATAATGTCCACTATTTTAGTGTTTACCATCCTCCTTTTAGGTTGTGATGTGGTATCACATGGGGGAGATTACATGGACTTCGTTGGACCCCATAAATATTAGGACTTACGTTTTCCAGCAAGAAGTTGAAATTGGAAGTTACCCTGAAACGAGCAAAGTTTTGTAGCCACAAACTTTCTTCAACCAAAAAATTCAAAGAAACAGTTTGTAAATGTATTGAATTTAATAGAATAGCTATTCTAGACATCTTTATCTGGAGGTTTTCACCTAACCATGCTGGTATCTTGCTGCATTATTTAATATAATGCTTTATATTATTCATTTTTTGACTAGGTTGCACAGTCACATGGTTCAAATTTCAAAAGGTACAAAAAAATGTATAGTGAAAAGTCTTTGTTCAACTCTGTTCTCTTAGTTTCCCTTCCCAGTAGTAACCAGTCGTAATATTCTTGTATGGTCAGTAAAGAGATTCTTAAATCCTTGAGTGAATTGGAAATGTAGCGAGCAGCCAAAAATGAATATTTTGTATGTGCATGTCCACTTTTAAAATGGGGGAATTGTGTAGCATTTTTTAGATTCTCAAAGGGGTTTCTAACTCAAGACAAGTTAATATCCATTGACCAAGTTTGTACCTTGTATTAATGATACGTGTTCTTTAGGCATCTAAATTGTATGTGTGTGTGTGGGTGTTTAAAAAATGACCATAGGCTGGGGCTCACGCCTGTAATCCTAGCACTTTGGGAGGCTGAGGTAGGAGGATCGCTCAAGGTCAGGAGTTCGAAACCAGCCTGAGCAAGAGCGAGATCCAGTCTCTACTAAAAATAGAAAGAAATTAATTGGCCAACTAAAAATATATAGAAAAAATTAGTCAGGCATGGTGGCGCATGCCTGTAGTCCCAGCTACTTGGAAGGCTGAGGCAGAAGGATTGCTTGAGCCCAGGAGTTTGAGGTTGCTGTGAGCTAGGCTGACGCCACGGCACTTTAGCCCGGGCAACAGAGCGAGACTCTGTCTCAAAAAAACCCCCAAAAAACAAAAACCATAAACTGTGTTACTGAACTGGAAGAATACCTGTAAGTTAATAGGTGTTAAAGTTCAGTTTTGCACCATTTGAAACAGTTTGGTAATATTTTTCTTTTGGGGAAGGTCTTGCACAAAACCAAGTGCCAAACTACCTTATTTTCATGTGTGAAAAATTGCACTCTGTTGTAATGAAGAGATATTTCATTCACTTTTAGGTGGGAATATATTTTCTTTATGTATTCTAATAGCTTGTTTCTGTAGCGTAGAGAAAATTATTATACATAGTTTTATGTAGGCCAAAGGAAATTGTGAGTAAGTGTTCCTGATTTATTCATCACTTAAAAGTAGGGTAGTAAGCTTGCATTCCTATTCCATCCTGTCTGAGTTTGATAATTACTTAGTCTTTAACCTAGGGGTCATGGATTTCTGGTTGGGACAGTGTATGCCTTGGATGGACTTCAGGGTTCTAGGAACCTCCTAAAATTATACATAAAGTTTCTGCATAAGTGCCTTTTTCTTTTTCTTTTTCTTTTTTTTTTTTGGAGTGGGGAATTCATTACTTTCATCAGATGCTCAAAGATTCAGCCCTTCCATTCTTGCTCTGTCCCCATAGTTAAGAGCTTTTGGCTTAGACTAAAAGATTGGGAATTGTTGCTATTTTCTGAGTATTGTGCCAGCTGTTATGTATGCA
The DNA here is from genome assembly GCA_963574885.1 of Lepilemur ruficaudatus. Lineage (NCBI taxonomy): Eukaryota > Metazoa > Chordata > Mammalia > Primates > Lepilemuridae > Lepilemur > Lepilemur ruficaudatus. The sequence continues at coordinate 25,809 of CAUYRT010094414.1, read as the reverse complement.
CATGTGCATTTACCCTTGCCGTAAAACGTTAAGTTGCAAACAGAATTCATCATAATGAAGGTCTGTCTAGGATGTAACCCAGATATATAAATACTGAAGCACCAAATGAATGCCCTCATAAGGTGAGGCAGTCCTTTTCTACTTAGAACTTTATTTCCCGTCTCTATCATTCTTCAAGTTTTAGCTCAGATGGGACCTCCTTGGGGACCTTCCTTGTTGACTTTTAAAAATAGTTGTCTTTGAAGTTTCTGTCACCCTATTATTTCTTATAATCTGTAACTACTTTATCTTTGTTCATTTGTGTTATATGTCTCCCCTCCCCCATTAAAATGTAATCTTCTTCAGTGTTGTATAAGCCTGCTTCTTTTATCTCTAGTGTCTAGGATGTGCCTGGTACATAATTGGTATTCAATAAATATTAGTAAATGAATAAACATTGGCTGTTGACATTCATGTTGACTTAGTTGACTGATAAGTAATAGCAATATAGGCATTTATTTTTCCTTCCTAAATATTTAAACATTTTTTCCCCCAAAATCCAGGCCAATTTTATTTTGAAAAATAAAATTTTAATGCCCATTTAATTTATAATTTACACAAAAGTATAAACTTGTTCAGTGAAAACTTTACATTTTGAAAGGATCAATTTGCTGAGTGTTCATTTAAAATCCTGAGAGTGGCTTTGTGCCATGTTAATTCTGCATGTTTCAGGTTAAAAATGGAAGGTAGTATCTTGTCGAGAAAGGATGGAGTGGATTTTATGTATGACAAACTTAGAGTGATTCCTTTTTCTTTGGGGATTCATTACTTTCGTTTTACAGAAGTGAAGATGTTAAATACAGTGAAATTCCTTTTTTTGCTGGTATTTGGGTACTGGTTATAGGCTAATCAGATCACTAGACTTTATATGGTTTAAGAGAGAATAGCATATCGGAATATTATAATGGACTTTTAGAGCAGGGTTTTATGGGAAAAGGTTCTCTCATTTGCAAAACTTATATTTTATAATAATATTAGCTCATAACAGTAATTAGATTTTGTAGTGCTTTAAAAAAATCTGTAAAGTTTCTAGATATTTCAAATAGGCTATGGTAGTGTTTTTTGTTTACAGATGATGACACTCTCTTTTAGTAGTTAAGAATGTTTTTCTACCTTTTGTATTTGAAGATTTCTTGAAAACAAATATGGGCTCTTAATTTTATGTTACAGTAGAATTAAGCACAGCCTCCCTAAGTAAGAATGTAGGACCTGGGGTCATGTGGATCTGACGCCAGCTTAGGTTTGAATTTTGGGTTCACCACTCACAGCTAATTGACTTCTAAGCCTTGGTTTTCTTATCTCTAAAACTGGAAGAATAATAGAACCCACATCATACAGTCAGATTAAATTCCAGAAAGCAGGTAAAATATTTAGCCTAGGAATTGAAGAATATTAACTACTGTAATTACAGGAAAAACTGCATAGTGTTTACTAGTGTTTTTTAGTTGATTTTTGTTCCTTTAATACATTAGATGGATTATTTCCACTTAGGGAAGAAAAAATATGGAGTACATACAGCTGTGAGAATTAGACTTTTGAAGCAAAAAGGGGAACTAGTTCTTATGGAACAATCTCAGCATTACTGTTTAGTTAATGTCAGAAACTAAGATGGACTTCTTATTTCAGGAATAAGAACTTAAAGTGGCTAATGTAATTATTTTCAAGGGAAATTCCATTTGTGGACAGTTACCAGGTTAAATTATTGTTAGATAAACTTACTTTGCAAGTTGTCTACCAGGGCAGGATCTCCAAACTTTTTTAATAATTGCTTCCTTCTATCAGTAAATTTAACTGCATGCAGCACTCCCTTATATTTATGCTTTTATATAATACAAATATGTAATGTACATTGAAACATACACAAAGAAATATTTAAAAAGGATGATATTGAAAAATGAAATATATGGAGTTCTGATGCTTAAGTTTTGTGCCATCTTTTTCATTACCCATCCCTCAGCACACATGCTGGTCCAGAGCACAGGTTTGTTTTGAGATTTTGCTTCAAAGAGAGAATCTTCTCTTTAGATTTTGAGCCATGTTAATTTTGCAGCATTTTATTTTGAACCAGAGAGAGACATGAAGGGTTGAGTGAGAAAACTTCTTTCTTTAAGTTTAACTTCTTGAGATTTTTGCCCACACTTTTGAATTTATTGCAACTTAAAGAAACAAAATCTGAATTGAGGATTTTACAGTTTAAAGAGTATCACAGATGGTTCTTTGCTGAGGGCTCTTATCTTGTGGTTGATGGGTGGGTTTTAGAGGGCCCTTGATCCTCTTGAAATTCCAGGCTGTATTTTGTGTCTCTATGCAGACTGACTTTCTGGGCAAAGGTTTAGAGCTTTCATCGGAGTCTCAAAGGAGTTTCTCCAAAGGCAAGGAGCTGCTGCTTTGGGTGGTGGGCATCAGTTTCCTCACTCAGAGCAGAGAGAGAATTTGTCATAAAATCCCTCTCTGTAGAAGGGAGATCTCATGTCTAGAGGTTTCTTCTCCTTTATGTTTCTCCTGATTTTTAGTTCTTTTTCATACCAAACAATTTTAAAAGCTGTTTGAAGGGAGAAGTTACTAAGTGACTGCAGTGTGGTGGTTTGGAAATTTTTGATCAGCATCATTTGAAAAATTAAGCCGGGTGAATAGGAATACCAGTGGTAAAATTGAGTGTGCCTGTAAAAGAGCATTTTTTTCTGGAACAACTATGGACCTAGAAGAAGTTGGGAGGAGAAACTTAGGTAGTCTTTGATGGTTAAGAAATAATTTAGCAAGCAGTGAGGAGGAAGAGAAGTAGTATCTGTTGGTTTTGTTATGTGCCAAACAGCGTACCGCATGGTGTCTCACTTAAGCCTACCAACACCACCAAGAGCAAGGGATGCTTGCTTTTAACTGAGGGCCAAGTAACTTGCCCTCTCCTACAGAGAGAGCTGGGGTTGGGACCCTAGGCCTGACTGGCTGCAGATCCAGTGCCTTCTCTATTGTGGCCATGAGCAGTAAATGAACACAGATGAGAACTGGAGCTAATGTGATCTTGCTCATGCTGTGCTGCGATGATTGACTAAGTGAATCATCTTACTACCTCTTTGTAAGAGCACTGAAAATTGCGAGGAGGCTGAAGTAGTGAGAATGAAAAGGGAAGAGAAGAGTGAGGGGGGCAGCGGGTCCAGCAGCAGCACTGCGGGTGGTAATGGGGAAGAGGCATGGTGGAGCAGCAGCCAGGGGGAGCTGGGCACTTGATGATGCTAGGGAGGGACAAGGTGCTTCTCTGGACCCCGATATGACTTACGCTCTGTCCTGATGAAGGCATATCAGTCATGGGGTAGGAAGGAAGAGTTTGGTAAACTGGTGGCATTCTGGCACTGGTGTCTTTGACCACTCATCTCTCTATCTTTGGGGAACTAGCTTATGTAGGATAGGGCCTGAGTTCAAGTCTAGGTGATAATCCTGGCTTTGTGAATTGAGGTGATTTAACCTCTTTGGAGCTTCGGTTTCCATTTTGTAAAATGGGACTCATACTTTCCCAGGTGGTTGTGAGGAGTAAGTGAGATAAGGTGGTCAGTTGCTTAATAAATATTTGTTCTCTTATCTTTCTGTTTGCCATTGATCTTTCTTGGAATCAGCCCTATGGACAGATCTTGTTTCAGAATATGCAGTGTTGGCGAGAAAAGAGATCTGGCAAAAGTTATCCGTTATGTAGGCACCATGAAAGACTTTTGTCTCACAGTGATGTTAAATTTTAATTTAATTAATTCAGGGCTGCTTGTGCCTGGAACGCTGTTCAAAGTAAAATGTTAAAACATTAAAAAGAACATGAAGAAAATTGAGACTTGGCACCATTTCAGGAAAAGTACTATCTTCTAATAAGGAAGAGATAGGCTTTGAATTAGCCTTTTACTGAAGCGCCTCCAGAAAACAATATCTGGCAATGGTAGAGGATACTCCTCCACCATACCGTATGAGGAATGATAGTGAGAATTCAGAGTGGGTTCAGGCTTCTACGGAGCTGTCTTATATTAGCAGTGTAGAAATCACAGCTGTTGTGTGCCTTGCACATTATAGGCACACAAAACTTTTATTTTTGAATGAATATTTTGAAATCAAGGAAATCGATAGCAAAAGTGAAGAGTTTTTTGAGGGTCAGAAAGCTGCTTTTAATCTTTGCCTCATCAGATTAACTTTTCAGGAAGATAGCCATGCATCAGAAGGACTGGTATTTTCCCCTAATTTGTGAGCAAAAGTAAAAATGACTTGAAAGCAGATCGACAGTAGGGACTTTTTAAAGTAAAAGGAAGTTTCAGTACGTTCTCTTTGTACTGTCTATCAAACATCCATCTACATTTGTGTCTTCATCTCCCCCTGCAACTGATATAAATAATTGGTGTTTTTAATGGTAACCCATCATTTAGAAATAATGTTCATTTCACTGTATGAAAGCTTAAAGATATTTTAATCTAAAACAGTTGAGATAAAGTCCTAAAACTACATAGCCTCAATCTGGGATGTGTCTAGATTTTGGAGGAGATCTGTCTGTAAGTTTTCAGGTGTGAGGAACCGTGATGCAACTTTTGGCTGCTGAGAAAACTTTATACTCTGCTACTCAGAGTTAGGTATTCCTTAAAGTTGTTGGATAGAGGTATATTTTATTGAGATTTATACCTTAACATTTTAAAAGGCAGTTCAACTGACTGGAATTTATTTAGGCTTTTTTGGTTTAGTGAAATTTCTAGAAGTGGTCTATAGTTTAGATACTCTTGGGTTTAGGAGTGGTAGACTGTGTACTCACACTCTTGAATTATGGTGAGGCTTGAATGAAATAAATTGTGTACAAATGTTTTTCAAAGTATGTATGAAGCACACATCTATGAACGGAGCCTGCATGTAATCTGGCTAAATCAGTCTTCTCTAAGGACCTTAAATTCTTATTTTTACAGTTGTTCCAGTGCGTTGTTTAATCCAATCCATTTAGTCATGCAGTCAGATTTCTACTGAGCTGTATGATGCACCAGACACTGTGCTAGGAACACAGTGACGAGCGAAACAGGATTGGTCTCTGATCTACTTTGCAGAGGTAGACATTAATCAACTAAACAGAGAGAGATGGAATTCCAACAATGGTAAGTGCTATTGGAGAGACAGGGTGGCCGTTCAGGGAAGGTTTCTAGGAGGAAGTGATGTTTATGTTGAGATAGGGAGACATGGCATGTAGGTTGATGAGATTATTCTCAAAAGACTATTACAGCTGGAGATCAGAGACTGGATGGGGCTATTACGGTTGTCCAGTGCCACACCATTCAGGCTGGGTTAAAGAGTTTGTCCTTGATTTGGGCATTTGTACACCCAAATATGTAACCACAAAATATATAAATCACCCCTGGACTCCCTGCCCTGTCATGAGAAATAATATTTTCCTTTCATGTTTATATATTCTTATGTTATGCTTTCTTTGTTTTTCCATGTGATGATTTATAATAGTATTACGATGGAAGATTACTTTGAGGTAGTCTTTTTGTTGGAGTTGGAATTTAAAAAAAGTTCTCTTGTCATGGTAACATCATGCTTGCCGTATTTTGTGATACTGAGGTTTCTTTGAAAACAAATCAGTCATTGCTTGCTTTTAAAAAGTATCGGCAATTTACTTTCAGGCAATAAATGTGAAATGTACAACAACAAAAGCATCAAGTGCATCAAGTCTTTTTAAAACTGTAAATAAAATCTAAATGTAGGTTCAGCTCTATAGAGGCCACTGTGTTATTTTATTTATTTATTTATTTTTTGAGACAGAGTCTCACTTTGTTGCCCAGCCTAGAGTGCCGTGGTGTCAGCCTAGCTCACAGCAACCTCAAACTCCTGGGCTCAAGCGATCCTCCTGCCTCAGCCTCCAGGGTAGCTGGGACTACAGGCATGCGCCACCATGCCCGGCTAATTTTTTTCTATATATTTTTAGTTGGCCAATTAATTTCTATTTTAGTAGAGACGGGGTCTCGCCCTTGCTCAGAGCTGATCCTGAACTCCTGACCTTGAGCGATCCACCCTCCTCGGCTTCCCAGGGGGCTAGGATTAGAGGCATGAGCCACCGCGCCCTGCCGCTGCTGTGTTGTTAAAGTACATGAGCTTAAGTTTTCATGTGTTTTAATTCACCATTTTATGAACTACTGCTTGGAATAATGGGGGACATAATACAATAGATTTAAATTCATTAAGAAAATAAAGGTTCAGAAGATTAGAGCTAGAATTACCGTCAGCACCAATTGCAATTCATTAGATGAGAATGCAAGCAACAGTAAAACCGTAGTTAGGGAAAGCAATTAACATTGGTGGTGTTTTGGTTACCGTGAAGACTGGAAAAATAAATAATTGAAAGTATTTCAAATTTGACAAATTGAATGAAGTTAAAAATTGAATCCACCTCCTTTGCCACTTGCTAATTTTAAATTTTCCTGAGCTATTATAATTTAAATTATTGAGAGTTATCTGCATTGTGTTCAGTGGGTGGCAAAAATTGAGTGGAGTGAATGCTTTTCAGTACCAGTGCTTGAAGTGCCACTGGATTTGTGATGGTTTATATGAGAAAGAAAGCATCATCTATGATTATCTCAGACACTGACCCATGGGAGAGTCTGACAAAATAAATAAAAGGCCTTTGGAGTTTGGAGCTTTTGCCAGTGCTTAAATGACTACTCTTGTACCTAAATGGTTAATGAATTTCAAAATGATTTTAGTCATTTCATGGTTAGTCAGTATACATTCCTGTTAGTATAAATCTATATTTAATATTTAAATAACCTTGGTGAAATTGTATTTCTTCACAGTTAATGGAGTATTCTTTTTCATTTGTGTGTTAATGTAGGGCACTACACCTACATTTCTTGACAAGGGTGTATTTTTTTTTTCTCTGAGCAAGACTGTTTATAATTATGTACTGTCTTACTCCACCTCAGGGTATCATAGTTAATGACTGACACTCATTTCTGTCCATAAACACAAGGATAATTGACCAGGTCTTTGCCTGTTTCTTGGTAGGATAGTCATGAAGTTTTGCTTTTACTCACTTGGAGAAGATGGGGGATTTTGAACCTCCCCATAGGGTGGTTGTGAGGATTGAACGAATTTGTATAGCTAACATTTAGAACAGGCCTTGCCCAGCTTGTGTTAAGGGTTACGTAAATGTTAGCTATCTTTGTTGTTGTTGTTATAAATACTATATATTTTCTGAGTCTTGAAACTTGGCTTTCAAGTGGATCCTGTAAAGATGGTCTCTTTTTGTATACTATGTTTAGGGAAGTAGGTGTTTGTTTTTAAAAATGTATTTGTTCATCCATAGACTAAATTGTTTTAAGTAAAACAATATATCACTATATATTACATTTGCTAATGAACTTTAAAAAGCACTCAAAAAGAATTTTTGAGTGAAGTAGCATTTGGAAATTGTCAAAGTTAGTACATTACTGAACCCAAGGAGTAGTCTAGCCAAGTGTGAGCTGCGTTGCTTTGTGACAGATGTTAAAGCATTGTGTTCACCTGTGTTCCCAGCTGGTGTGTGTGGTGAGTTGGGGGGAAATGGAGATTGGGGAGTTGGATGTGTATGATGACACTGGATATCATCACTGTGAAACATCAGGAGGGACTGTTGGTGGTTGCCAAATGTAGTTAAGAGATTGATGGATGCTGCCGTCACAGATAGGAAGTAGCTATTAACCTAGCACCTTTCATTAAGTGGGAGCACTGGAAAGGTTTTTTTTAAAAAAGAAAGAAGTTGTTAGGAGTTTTGCAAAAGTATAAAGCTCCACCTGCTTTGGAGCAGGTAGCTTAGAATATGAATTTCATGTGTGTTAAAATTTTTTTCTTCATCTGAGTTTTTACTTAAAGCTGTTTTTATGAACTGAAATTATGGATTTGTTGTGCACATGCAGTTTTGATTAGCAGTGCAACCTGTATTTCGTCTTTATTCAAACTTTTTCAAATATTTTTCCTTTTTCTCCCTTGTGAGAAGTTATGGTTATTATAGTGTCCAAAAGACTAATTTCTTATACTTATCTCAAGGTGATAAATATCATCATTGACATGTCTTCAGTCCTGTCAAGACAAGAAGATGTATTCACCCTTGAGGATTTTTTCCTTTCATAATGAATTTGAATAAAATAAATGGCTGATAATATTCACAAAAGTAACATGTTCATGTATTGGAAGAAGGTGCATAATGAGGAAAAGCAAGAAAGGCTCCAAGAAATTACTGAAGGTTCAAAGTTCAGTAAGCGTGGTTGAGTTGGAATATCAATCGGAATCACCTCTTCCAAGTTGTCTTCTTGAGCTGGTAGGTACTGAAGTTTCTGTTCTATGAGTTCTTTTCATATTGAAGAATTGAACAAAGACTGAAAAATGAAAGCTTCAGTCAAAGGAGGGCACTTTGAGTGTATATACTGTTTGACTTAAGCTTTATTGAAGGTTGAGACAGTGGCTCCTGTAGTTTTTTTCCCTCCCATCTGTTTGACATTTATTTTTTCTTCTGTTTTCCCCCCTTTTAGTTGTTTTACAGGTCAGTTGGCTTAGGAGCAGAGCTATGGCCAGGTAACATGGGAAGCTAGGGGACTGATGATAAAGACACAAAGCTGTAGCATATTCAGCAGGGTAGAGTTATGGGAAGAGGGTAGGTTTGTGAGCCAGGCAGACATCTTAGAATTCCAGCCAGTTTTCCTATAAGTTTGGACAAATGAGCTCCTCAGAGCCTCAGTTTGCTCATCTGCACAGTGGTGATACTATCATCTGCCTTGCAGGATTCATTTGAGAGGTGATGTATGTGAATTACCTGACACATAGTAGGCGCTTTATAATTGACAGTTGTTGTAATACTTATGTCTTTAAGGTCAGTGTCCATGTCCATTTTTGATTGTATTCTCACTGTCTAGGAGAATATGCCCTCACATATTCAGTGCTTGAGTCGTGCCTGTTGAGTAAAACCCTCCTTCCAGGCAGGAAAGGAATTCTTCATGTATATGAAACAGTGCTGATACTTACTGTGGTATCGCTTCTTCTTTCTTTTTCTTTTCTGATTTGCATCTTAAATATTCTTCTAGAGTCTCCTCTGCCCCCCATTTTATTATTTATGTATTGATTGATTGATTGATGAGCGATTGATTGAGACAGAGTCTCACTATGTTCAGCCCAGGCGAGTGCTGTGGTGTCAGCCCAGCTCACAGCAACCTCGATCTCCTGGGTTCAAGCAATCCTTCTGCCTCAGCCTCCTGAGTAGTTGGGACTACAGATGTGAGCCACAACGCCCACCTAATTTTTCTATTTTTAGTAGAGGCAGGATCTCACTCTTGCTCAGGCTGGTGCCCCCCTTTTTTTTAAAATGAAAAGAGTTTTTGTGTAATGTAGTTACAATAAACTGAACATAGCTTAAAGGTAAAGGTTTACGATTAAGTCTTGCTCTGGTTAGCAGGAAAGGTGCTTTGGATAGAGCGTAGTCTCTGAAAGGCCCATGATGATCAAAGGTTGCCAAGTCCTTTGAAAGGCTCTGGACATAAGTTTCCTTTTCTGGTTTTATCATCAGTCTCTTCAGCTGTGACTGAGAACTGGCAGTGTCTGGCATGTGGGAGACATGGAATAAATGTTTACTGAATAAATGAATGTGGTGATGGTTCAGATATCAAGATTTAGTGGGGCCTTTATTGGATAGTATTTATTTGATCAGCTTTAAAGAGCAGAAATAGTATACAAACATTAAGTGAATTTCAGTGAAGTCTTGACAATAAAACCAACTCAGTTTCCTGTCACATCTTGGGCTTAGACTGGAAAGAAATTTGCTAGTTCACAAGAATTGCTGTTGGCACTAACCTGGCTCTTCGCAGCTCTCTTTAAAATGCAACACAGAAAACACTGGGCTGGAGCCAGGACCTAAAGAGCATTACCTTTGTATGTGGGGGATGTGTGAGTGGAAGAGTGACCTGTCCTTTCTCTTCCCCTGGCCTCTCTTTCCTTATAGGGATTTATGTCAGCTCAGATGCACCCGTTCTGGCTCCTGATGATTAATGAGAGATAAGCACTATAAAAGTTCCTACACTGGTCTTCTGTGTAGTTTCTCTTTTCACTCAGATGGACACCCAGGCTGTCTTTACTTTTGTTTGATGTGTGTTCAGGAAATTTAAAAAGCTGATTTTAATTCTAGCATTAAGTGAACAATTAGAAAGGAAAGGTTTCTGTTTACTGTTGCCAGAACCACCCCCCCGCCACGCCCTTCCTTCCAACCTTCTACAATGGTTACATTTTTTAATATGCGGGAAGAAGTGAATTTTAGGTTATCCATGTTTCTGTACCTTCATTAATGTGTATAATTAAGAGGTGGAAGGATTTTGATATGGTTCTCTAAATTTTTAAGTAACATGAGAATCCAAGTTAGTGGTTCATATTTTTGAAAGATTGTACAGTATTTGAGGAGATTTTCTTTTACTAGGAACCTCGTTTTCTGCGCCCTTCATGTTGCTGTGCATAATTTGATAAGACTCAGTCTGCCCTTATCTTTTTTTACTTGAATGCGATGCAGTGTATATTCTGAATAGACCAGTACATGACCCTGAGAGGCCTATCTTTGGTGAGTGTATCTTCAGAAACAGAGGTAATCAGGATCTGCCTTCAGGAATTTTCCTTCTTCTCGAAGACTCATTTCCACACATCAAATATAAACTAGGTCCGTAAACTTTGGTGAGTGCTTTCATTTAACTATCCAAACAGTTTCTGTTTCAGTTCCAAAAAAGGTGATTTTTTCCTAGCCATTAAATAGTTAGGTTTCCCTTTGTTTTTGTTTTTCTTTTTTTGAGAGAGAGAGTGGGACTGTTCACTGCTGTTAGGTTCTCTTTGGTGATGGTAGATGAGATGTTTTAAGAAATCAAGCCATTTTAATACTAGTTGTTTTAAACTCAGCATATAATACTAATGTTAGATTTTTATGGAGTTTGGAAAACTCTGACAGCAGAACATTTATTTGTAGGAAGGGTTGTACTTAATTTATAGAGGTAGCTTGGAAGAATTATATATTTTTTAGTTTTAAATTGCAATATCTGGCAACAAACTTTGAAAAGAGAAATGGTCTTAGAAGGAGATACAAGGAAACTGTTAACAGTGATCATTTTGGAGGACTAGAAATGGAAGATTTTATGCTCTATCTTGACATTAAAAAATTAATTAAAGACCAGAGGGGTAGTCATGTTTCTTAAATCTGTCTGCTTTCTGACTAATAACAAACTACTAGGAGGGAAAATGATATCTGTGAACATTGATGATCATTAGATTAAGCCTTTGTATAATCAGTTACAATGTGAGGTAATACCTACAGGAGCCTTTTAATAAAGCATACATGCTTTTACTCTAAGTATTATTTGAGGTATGTGTTTGTCCTTCTGTCCTTCCATCATCCTCCATCAACCCATCATCCATCTAGCCATCTGTCTGTATCAGCTAAGGAATAGGAGTACAACTTGTGATCTCCTTAATATAATTTATTTCTTCTATAAGGGAAGAGCTTAACTTAATTGCTCATCTGTCTAGATTACCTTGAAAAAGCATTATTTTTGATGTACAGCAGGAGGGTAAAGTACTTAGTAATTTTCAGAAATGGTGTATGGGACATTGAAAAGGTAAATTCTATTGGTGTGAAATCTTTGATTCTTGCTGTTTTCTGAGATTCTTGTCTTGGTGATTTTATTGCATAAAGAACTCAGCTCCCTGGCTATCATACCTCACTTTAATGAGCTACACAGTAATTTGTGACTTGTGCTCTCCTTTTCTAATCAACTCATCAACTCCCTGCCCATTCTGTGTCAATTTACTTTAGAATTGAAATTTTGTTTTTTGTGTAATGGCATTAGTGAAACCGAGAGCTTAGTGGTTTGCATTTGATTTGGGGGATAAATAGATATTGAATCAGCTTTTCCTGCTCAACAAACCACTCCAAAACTCGGTGGCTTAAAACAGCAGCCATTTATTTAGCTCACCATCCTGTGGTTTGGCAGTTTGGGCTGGGCTCAGCTATGTGATGGTTCTTGTCTCCTTTGGGCTCACTTAACACACTTGTGGTCAGGTGGATGGTTGCACTCACATATCTGGTGGTTGGCTGGGGCTGCAAGGGTGCTTGGGTTCAGTGAGTCTCATCGTCCAGCAGGTTAGCCTGGGAGTCTAGAGCAGTAAGAGAGGGAAAATGCAAATGCTTCAGTACTTTTCAAATCTCTGCCTACATCATGTTTGCTATTATCCCATTGGCCAAAGTAAGTTACAAGGCCAGCTGAAATTCAAGGTCAGAAAAAGACTCCATCCCTGTATCGGAGAAGCTGTAACTTATACTGCAATAGCATGACTACAAGGGGGAAAAGAATTTGTGGCCATTTCTGCAATCTACCATGGATACATTGAGGATTTCACATCTTGGTTCAATAAGTATTGTCTCTTTTGAAATTTATCTAGAATCTACGCACTTCTCACTACCCCCTTTGCCTTCTCTGCTACTGCCTAGTCCAAACCACTGTTATCTTTTGCCTTTTAACAGGTTTCCTGCTTCCACCCTTGTCCCTTGTGCTCTACACAGCAGTCAGAGCAAACTTTTAAAAATAGCAGTCAGATCATGTCACTCCTCTGTTCAAAACCTCCCTCTGGCTTCTCATCTTGTTCAGAATAAAATTTAAATTCCCTTCTGAGGCTACAAGACTTCACGTGATGTGGCTCTTTCTTTGACCTCATGTTGTATCACTGTCCTCCTCGCTCATCCTCTTCTAGCTCTCCCTGCTGTTTCTCTAAGGCACTAACATGCTCCTGCCTCAGGGCTTTGCACTCGCCATTTTCCCGCCAGATACGCAGCATGGCTCCCTCCTTCACTGCTTTAAGGTCTCTGTTTATATGTCACTTTCTCAGAGAGGCTGTCGCTGATTTGCCTACATAAAATAACATTCTTTCCTGCCAGTCATTGGCTTGCTTTATTACTCTGTGGAGTACTTGTCACTGCCTGACATTTGTTTGTTTGTTTTCAATCTCCTTCAGTTAGACTGCAAGCTCCACGAGGGCAGTGAATTGAGTTTGTTTGCTGTTTATCCCCAATGCCAAGAACAGTGCCTGGTGCAGGGCATATGCCCCCTAAGCCTCAATGGAATGACTGTGCAGTGACGTTCATCACCAGGTCTTAGTGGCAGCGCTTCCCCAGAGCTGAGGCGAGGCCTGTATCCCCTCACTGCTGGGCCAGAGGCAGCTGATCTTCTTCTCTTGCCCAATGCTCAGCTGGACCAGCTTAACGAAGGGTTCATCCTATCCACCTTAAAAAATGTTAACAAAATTTTGATTTGATGACTTTGTGATCACCTTTCTTTATCTTGATCACCTTTCTTTATACCTATCTTTATCGATTTAGGAATATAATAATTACATGCTTATGATTTATGTAAATGCATAAATATATGCATGTATGTTATTTGAAGAGGGCGGCACATGGAACAAACACTCTAAGTTAGACAGCAGGCTTAAGTAGTTGTTGTGGTATTAATACCTTCTTTGTGCACTCTTGAAACTCCTGCAAACCCCCAAGCTTCTTTTACTCAGACCTATGTTCCAAATTGCTCAGGTCCCACTGGGTCCCCCTTCTGAGTTTTAGCTAACCCAGGCATAGAGTTGCTGTCCTTCAAGTATAATTTGTCTCTCAAATGGCTTTCCCATAGCTGTTTCTCAGGCTTTGCATCTGAATTCTCTTAGTGCACAGGAGTTTACCATTTGCAGGTGTGTGTGTTTGTCATCTGTAGTCAAACCTTTCATTTGGAGTAATGAGATAGGATGGGAGTGAGTAGGAGGAAGGGCAGTCTGGCTTAGTGAAATATCTGAATCACAGAATATTTAAAAATAAAGGCAATTATATGATTTTAAAATTATAGTGCATACCATAGACTAAGATAAAACTGAGACATGATGAGCCACGCAAGCGATAGTAATGGAAATATTTACAGTTCATACAGGCTGACGGAATAAGCTAAGGATTTTAAGCAGCAAAGTCTGTGTGAGAATTATTTGACTCAGAATTTGAAGACTAATCTAAAGAACCTGAGAAATCTAATTTCTTGAAACCTTTGGTTTGAAAAAGTTACTGATTTTATATTAATGGAACTAAAGATGTGCAGGTGCAGATTAACTTATACTTGATTAGAATTACATTCTTCAAGTGTAAGTGGAAATTTCCAAGTGAAAGAGTGAAGACAGGAAGTTTCGCTGCCCTGGCTTCCTTCCTTCTGGCCACTCTGCTAACCTTCATTGGAGACTCCCGTTCTGGAATTGGATATGTGTATGTTTTGTTGCCCCAACACTGGTTGAGTAAGAAAGCTGGGAAGCAAACAAGAGGGGGTTTTAAATAATTTAGTGGATAGTGACAGCAGGGATTGTGGGACTGTTCTGGACTTTGGCTTCTTATGACAGAGACGGGGTTAAGCACTTTTGGGGCAGACAAACTAGGGTTTTAGTCCAGTTTTGTCATTTACTATTTGAGTGATCTTAGATAAGTTATTTAACCTTTCTATATCTCAGTATTTTTGGTGGTAAAAAAGGGTATTGAGAGGGCCTATATCTTAGGGTTGTTGTAAGGATTCAATGAAGTGGTATATATGTGAAAGGTTTACTACTGTAAAAGGCACATTGTAGATGGTCAAGAAATGTAAGCTATTGTATATAGAAGGCATATTTTCTTAAGAATTCAGGAAAATGATGATACCAGAAGGGCTTAAATGGGCTCCTAGGGCATATGTGCCATTTAGGCCCTATGAAAACATCAAACACATACAGTTAATTTGTGATAGGGACAGGAAGAAGAGTGACAGGCAGAAGGGGTTGTCATAGCATTCACAAGGACTGCAGCTGTGGGGAACAGTGAGTGGGTGGTCTGGAGAGGAATGGCCGGGGCATTTTATGTGCACAGTGGCTCCAAAGAGGTGTGTGAGGTGTGCGAGGAGGGAAAAGGACACACTTGGCAATGGGGACTGAGAGCTGCTGGTGCAGGAAGAGAACACTGGTGTGTGTAGAATTTGTGTGTGTGTGTGTGTGTGTGTGTGTGTGTGAGAGAGAGAGAGAGTGAGTGGGGGACTTGGGGGTGGAGTGAGGGCTTGCATGCTTGGATCAGGGCAATTGCTTTGGATTCCAAAGGCATTAGGAGCCACTCAAGCTAGATTGCTACAAAGGGGGTGAATGATGCAAAACTAAGGCTCTGGAAGAATAGAGTTCTTCCTGTTGCTTTATGATAGATCCCTAGGGAGATGCTTCTCACACTGAGCCACTCAAATGTCCCTAGGCATAAGAGAATTACCCTTACTGCAATTTCTGTGAAGTCTTGTGTTTTACTTTAAAAATCTAGAGATTTTTACATTTCATAATGTATCTGTTTCTTTTCATTCTAAACATTTGATGTTTTTAGTAAAGTTAACTGCTTCAAGGGAGAAGTGCCATGTTTCTCCTATGGCTTCTGGAAGGAACCCCCACTGCCCTCCTTAGATTAATCCAGGAACAAGGTTTTTAACAATTAGGATCATTGGATGCCAGGAAAGAGTGGTTTTTAGAAGGGGCTTCCTACTCACAGCAGGCCCCTCATTGCTTCTTCCAGGTCTCGTAAGCCCCAAATCCTTTGTGGCGTCTTGAGAGTTTTGGAAAGCCCACTGATAGTCCTTTAATGCTCGCTGCTTACCTGAGCTACTGAGATCCCCTGTCCCCCGCCTGCAGTGGCCTGGAATGGGAAGTACTGGATGTGTGTTTAATATGCCTGTTCTAATCCAGGCAGTGTGCTGTTTCTGAGCTTCGTTTCTAGGGAGGTTCCTGCCACTTCTCTGCTCTTTTCCCCTGTTTGCATGTCTTTCTCTACCCTGGCCTAAAACACCCAACCTCTTTCTGACTGCCTTTTGTTTTAACAGTTTTATTGAGATATAATTTATGTACCATGCAATTCTCCCATTTAAAGTGTACAGTTCAGTGTTCAGTATATTCACAGGGTTGTGCAATCATCACCACTAATTTTAGAACATGTTCATCCCTCCTAAAAGAAACTCGGTAGCTATTATAGGTCACGCCTCATTCCCCTCCCCTGCTCTCTCCCATCCTCACCCTAGGCAACACTAATCCTTTTGTCTATAGATTTGCCTATTCTGGACAGTTCATATAAACAGAATCATACAATGTGTGGTCCTTTGTGACTGTTTTCACTCAGCATAATATTTTTAAGGTTCCTCCATGTTGTAGCATGTGTCAGTACTTCATTCCTTTTTTATGGTTGAATAATATTCCACTCTACCACATGTTGTTTATTTATTAGTTGGTGAACATTTGAGTTGTTTCCACTTTTTGGCTATTATGAATAATGCTGTTATGAACATTCATGTAGAAGTTTGTGTGGACATAGTTTCAGTTATCTTAGGTAAATATCTAGGAGTGGGATTGCTGGGTCATATGGTAACTGTGTTCAACTTTTTGAGGTACTGCCAAACTGTTTTCCATAGCATCTGCACCATTTTACATTCCTACAAGTAATGTATGAGGGATTTAATTTCTTGACATCTTTGCCAACACGTTATTTTCTGCCTTTTTGATTTAAGCCATTATATTGAGTGTCATTTGCATTTCCCTGATGGCTGATGATGTGGTTATCCTTTCATCTGCTTTTTTGCCATTTGTGTGTCTTTGGAGAAGTCTATTCAAATTCTTTGCCTGCTTTTGGGTTGTCTCTTTATTGTTAAGGTGTATGAGTTCTTTTTATATTCTGGGTACAAAGTCTCTTATCAGATATATGCTTTGCAAATATTTTCACCAATTCAGTGGGTTGTCCTTCCTTGGATAGTATTCTTTGGAGCATAATACATGTTCAGTAAATAATGTTAAATGAATGAAAGAAAGAAATACTACTCTCTTGAAAGCCTTGCCTGACTTTTTATACAAAGTTGTCATTTCCTCTCTTGGATTCCTAGAGTATATACTTTTTCATATTTGTTATAATACTCCCTATGCTGTTTTGTAATTCATTTGCATATTACAGATTTACAAATTTACCCAGTGATACTTCGGGAGGCAGGTGCTATGTTATTATGTTCCCAGCTGAGTTTCTGACATGTGCGATATGGTAGTGTAAGGTGGTCACTAGAAGGTGGTCACTGAATATTGCTGGAGTGAGTGCATGAATTTCTCTGTGGAACTCTTATCAAGTGAAAGAGGGGATACATCTGGTCTAGGTTGTTGGTTTTCATGAACCAACTCAGATTAAGATTGTAGAATGTATGTAGAAGGCTGTGAGGAGTTAAATCCCTAGAAAAAGATATTCTCCAGCTTGTAGTCCAGACTTGATCAGGGAGTATTTGGAGATGGGCTGGCTCTAAGAACACAGCCTGGTCTTTTGAGTGTGGGGATGCGGTGGGGAGAACAGACTGAGTGGTGAAGTGTTCAGTGTGTGAGCAGGTTGTTATTACTGTATCATACTAACCACTGATTATGTGGATTTCCTTAATTTTAAAGTAGTCATTACCAACTTTAATTAGCTTCTTAACCTTAGAGGCATAAAGCTGCCCTTGGCACCTTTGGAAACTTCTTTTGGAGTTACCAGATTAAATGATTTTAGTATCACTCTTAAAATTTCATAGTTTGCGACTTTTTCCTCCCTGTGAAATATTTTTTGATTACTTTAGTCCTTCCCGATCCCCGTGTTCTTAACCTAAGTCATACATAACATATTCATGTGAACAGCATGGTATCATTTGTTCATTCAGCAAACATTGTATGAGGAGCTTGGCTAGATGGTGGAGTGACACAGATGACTAAGACAGCATTTATTTAACAATGTTTATTGAATACATACTATGTGCTGTGCCCTGGGATAAAATGTGACTAAGATGGGCAAGGCATTTGCATTCTACAGAATGTTGCTTTTCGTGGGCGTTGGTTTTCTGGCCCCAGTTGGACTGTAAGCTATGTTCTTTTAAATTTCATTCTCCCAAACTTCTAATATACTGAGTAAATAGTTCTCAGGAATTACTTGATTGACTTCTTAGGTAGGGTTCTTTTGATTGCCAAGAAAACTCTGCTTGCCAAGAAAACATGAGGGGATTTGGAGAAATCAGAACTTTGAAATTGATAATCTACACAATCTGTACAGGTCTCTGATGTAAGTGGCTACTCAGGTATTGTGGTAGGAATAATCTGTACCTGTGGCTGATTCTTCGTATGGAAGAATAATCTGGAAGTAGCTTAGAGAGTTATTAAGAACTTTTCATATTCCCCAGCTCTTTGAACAGATTTCATTTCTGAATAATGAAGTTACATATTCAAATTTTGCACTCAGAGGACACTGGCATGTGATTTTGGTACTGCATGCTTAATCAGAACCTCAAAGAGCTTTTTTGTTTTGTTGTTTTGCTTTGCTTTTAAAACCAGGGCTCTACTTTTCCTAGGAAAGCAGATTTTGGATTGATTAGGGTTTTTCCAAAGGGTTTTCTTTACATTCTGCCATGCCAATCTCTTAAATAAGGGCTATCAAGGCCCTCATGCAATTCTTGTATTTTCATTATACTTAAGAGGAGATAGATTATTTGATTTTTAGGTGTGAAATTTATTAACGTATATAATAAAATGGTTTTGGGGAAGGATAATAGTAAGGAATATTAGAACATCTTTTTTTTTTTTTTTTTTGAGATAGAGTCTTGCTCTGTTGCCCGGCTAGAGTGCCGTGGCATCAGCCTAGCTCGCAGCAACCTCAAACTCCTGGGCTCAAGCAATCCTTCTGCCTTAGCCTCCCAAGTAGCTGGGACTACAGGCATGCGCCACCATGCCTGGCTAATTTTTTCTGTATATTTTTAGTTGCCAATTAATTTCTTTCTATTTTTAGTAGAGACGGGGGTCTCACTCTTGCTCAGGCTGGTTTTGAACTCCTGACCTTGAGCGATCCACCCGCGTCGGTAGAACATCTTTTAAAACAACTGTTTTCCTGGCAACGTTAATATGTGATTTAAATGTACTGTTTTTTGTGCTTACTTCTTTCGTTATGTTACCTCCTCACTCTGAAACAGTTGCTTTCAAACTTCACTGGGCATAAGAATCATCTGAAGAATTGATTCAAGTTGTTGATTCGGTATATCTTGCCTGGGGATGTGCAGGCCAGATGGTTGGGATGCTGTGAGCCACGGACCAGACACTGATTTGAAGCACCCACAGTGCTCTTTTCTAACCTCTGTGTAGGCCAGCTGGTCTGTTTCCAGCCTGCTGCCCCACACCCCATGTTCTTTGATGGCCTCAGTGCCTTTGCTCTATTCATTCCCTCTAAGATGGAAATCCATCTTCTGTCTCCTTAGGGCTCAGCTCAAGAGGTGGACTTCCTGAGAAGCTTTCTCTGGTCTAGCTCATGCTGATGGTACCTTCCCCTAAAAACTCCTCTGTATATATGACAGTTTTTAAAAAAATGCCAACTTTCCTTATTAGTCTCTTGTAGGTATTGAGTATGTAATTTTTTATTTATGGTCTGTATTGCTTATTGGATCATTCCTATATTTTGCCATGCCTTACTAGTTATATCTTTCAAGGTTCCCATGTACCATGTACAGCTTTATAGGTTGTACACTGCATAATGTTATGTGTTGGCTCTTCTTTTTTCCTTCCTTCCTTCCTCTGTTGCTTTCATTTTTTCCTCCATTCCTTCCTCTCTCTCTTCAGCCTAAACCTCCTGAGTAGCTGGGACTATTGGCGCTCACTACCATGCCCAGCTCTTCTATCTTTTAATGTAAAAGATAGCCCATTTCTCTCAAGATAAGGGCCTTGAAAGTAGGGGTAATCTCAAATTTTTGTGTTTTTCATAGCACTAAGTAAGTATTTATATTCAACTTAATTCTTCTAATTTTTTTTTTTTTTTTAAAGAGATGGGATCTTGCTCTTGCTCAGGCTGGTCTTGAACTCCGAAGTTCAGGCTGTCCTCCTGCCTCGGCCTCCCAGAGCGCTAGGATTACAGGCGTGGGCCACTGTGCCTGACCTTATTTCTAATTTTTTTTTTTATCAATTTCATATGCTAGAAAAATATGGTTGTATGTTATTTTATTTTTTATTTAGAAGAGAAGTGCACTAGCAGATTTAAGATTTTAAGATTGGCCACACAGTCTTAAATTTGTTGAATATTAGGGAAAAAATTTTTTTAGAGTTCTTTTTCCATCAGTGCTTCATTTTCTGTTACATTTTTATATGTGACAAGTAATGTTTTAAGAAGCATTAAAGGCCAGATGTGGTGGCTCACACCTATAATCCAACCACTTTGGGAGGCCAAGGTAGGAGGATTGCTTGAGGCCAGGAGCTTGAGACTAGCTTGGGCAACATAGGGAGACCTAGTCTCTACAAAAAGTAAGAAAATTAACCAGGTGTGCTGGCATGGGCCTGTAGTCCCAGCCACTCAGAAGGCTGAAGTGGAAGGATTGTTTGAGCCCAGGAGTTTGAGGCTGCAGTGAGCTATGATGATGCCACTGTACTCTAGCCCAGGCAACAGAGCGAGCCCTTGTCTCAGTAATAATAATAATAATAATAATAATAATAATGATAAACCAAACCATTAAAATTAAAGTACTATTCATTGAATGTTGATTTATGGAATGTACAGTTGCTAAAGATTTTGATGTAAAGATTTTAGTTAGAAGCCTTGAAGTAACATTTTTTGGTTCTTGCTGCCCCTTCAAAAGATATTGTAAGAAAGTAAAAATTGTTAATGTGTCTAGCTGAATGTGGTTTTTGGTCTTTTTCTTAAAGAAAAATCTTTTAAAAAATGACATAAGTCATGCATGTATTATTATAGAAAATACAGATGAACATTATAGAAGAATATAAAAGTTACCCATACTCGCAGCTCCAGAGATGATTTTGGTGTGTATTCTTGAAATTTTTTGTCAGGGGTAGGGTTGGTGGCCGCAGTGGCGACTATGCTTATATGGGCTGATCATGAAAATAATTCTGAATTTATTTGTAAATAGAAAAAAAAAAATTTGGAGAGCTGGTTCTATCCTATCCCAGTATAGTAATTTAATTAGTCTGGTAAGAGTTTAGCAAGCCATCTCTATGAGTAATTTATATTAATGCCTTTTTATTAAGTCAAATTGAGTAATTAGCTTGTCTAATTAGTTGTTTGTCTCCTTGTTAGATCAGTGCCTGATTGAACCACAAGACAGAACTTTTTAATATAAATCAGTGCTTTCAGAATATTAGGTAGTATATGCTTTTGCTTCAATAAACTATGTATCCATTTTGGGAACCACTGAGGTGTTTTTTGGTTGGTTGGTTTTTGTAACTATTGAAAACTGAGCCAGAACATTTTTGCTTGTAGTTTGAGGAAGAAGAGTATTCAGCTGCTCTGTGTTGTGGAGAATGATGGTTTACAACATGATGTGTACATTTCTCCAGTTGCCTTTCGTCCTTCCCATCTTCTAGGTAGATAAGAATCCGCATACCTGCTAAGTGTCAATAGTTCATGGAAGGAGTATAATATGGTAGAAGAGAACAGGCCTTGGAGATTTGCTGCTTTCTACCTGTGTGTTACCCTTAGCAAGACCTTTGAGTCACAGTTAGCTCATCTATAAGAATGGAAATAAATCAAACACAAAAGATTAATTTGATGGATAGTCTTTGGTTCTGCCCTGTTTCATTTCTTCCTTATCCCCATGCCCTGCCACACCGCACCTCCTTTGTTGATGGCCAGCAGACAGGAATTGTCTTGAACTTCGTTTTCCCTCTCATTTCAGCAGGGAAGGTGTCCCTTTTCTTGTTTAGTAAATTTATTTTTCTGTCTGTGTCCTGGGTTTCTCTCCAGTGTCTCTGGTCTTTGCTTCACTGATAATCTCTTCCATTATCCTGGCTGTCTTCTTCCTCCTCCTTTTCTTCTTGGTGAGCTCTTATTGATCTGACAAAGTGTAGTTCAGATACCACCTGCAGAAAGCCTCCTGTAGCTTCGCTGGCTTTTAGGGAGGTGCCCCTTCTCTGAGCTCTTAAAGCATCCGCAGCATTCTTAGAACTCTCTTCTCACATTGGCTTTAGGGGTTTACTTGCCTGCTTTCCTACTAAGCGCCCTGAGGGCCAAGACTGTATCTTATTTACTTTGTATAGGGCCTAGTGGAATGAGTTGAACAAATGGTGAATGAATGGTTCTCAAAAAAATGTTTCTCATTTTTGCCTTAGGGGCAGTATCCAAAGTGGGTTAAGATCATGGACTTTGGGGCCTTATTGCTTGAGTTCATATCCCAGCTCAGTGTGTTCCCTTTGGCAAGTACCTCAATTGCTGCTTCTATAAAATGGGGCTAATAATAATAGTATTTGTTTTATAGAGTTACTGTGAGAATTAAGTGACCTAGTAGGTGAGTAGGTCTGAGAACAGTGTGGCATAGTGAGTGCTCACTAAGAGCTAGGTATGTATTATCACTATTTCTATATTTCATGAACTTTCAGCTGCCTTCTCATAAATTTCTATTGATAATTCTGATTTTATAAAATCTCAGCATGGTAACATCCTTCCTATAGATGGCATTTGATTATTTTGGGAGTGTTTTTATTCTGTCATCTTTCATTGGGTACTCATGACAAGTGAGAGCAGGGTGGGCCTGTCACTCTCATTACCTAGATAAAAGGAGTTACAGGTGCTCTAAATCTGGTGCCCTCTGCTTCATGCTGTGTTGATGGTTCCATTAAAAAAAAAACAAAAAAAAACAAAACTTTGAAGATACTTTTAAAGTTACAGAAATAGAGAATTCATACTGTTTCTTCTAATTCTAGCACCTTGACCATCTTCTCCTTTTTTTTTAACTGAGTATGGTTTAGCTTTGAATATATGAGACCACGTTTTTTAACAGCTTTATTGAGATATAATTCCCATATCATACAGTTCACCCATTTAAAGTGTATAATAATTCATTCGTTTTTTAGTATATTCACAGAGTTGTGTAACTATCACCATGGTCTAATTTTAGATCATTTTTTATCACCGCAGAAAGAAACTCTGAACCCACTAGCATCACTCTCCACTCCTCTCTCTATCCTCCTCCCCAGGCCCAAACAACCACTAATCTATCTGTATCCCTAGACTTGCCTATTCTGGACATTTCATGTAAAATTTCCACCATCACTATACCTTATTAACATTTTCTATGCAGGATATGGAATTACAGTGCCTAGGTTTAATTTCTGGCTCTCTTTCTTTCAAGTGTCTGACCGTGGACTTGTCATTTAATTTGTCTCTGCTTTGGTTTCGTAATTTGTACAGTGGGAGATAATAATAGTATATATATTAATACATATAGGGTTTTAAGAACTAAATGAGTTAACATGTGGAAGGCACTTAAAGCTGTTTCTGGCTCTAACTTGTACTCTATAAATTAGCTGTTCTTACACTAGGATTTGTCATATTTTTAATTGATTCATTTTATAGTCTTCCGTATTAGTGTTTATTGTGTCTGTATTGCTACCAGTTAACCTTACAAGTATATAAAAGTTATTTAGATCAGTTTTAATATTGTGTCCTAAATCCTGAATTTAGCATTTAGTCATCGTAAACTATTTCCTGTCACAACGACTTAGTTGGTGAAAAGAACTGCAGCATTTGGCAGTGTAATTATGCATCTTCATTTGGTACTTTCGTTTATTTATTTGAATGAGAGATGATGTACCCATGTGACTTAGTTAAAATCAAAGTAAATCTAGGGCATTGGTTTCTGAAAACCAAGTTGTACTTTCATTAAAGTGAGTTTGTTTTGTGAAAAGTTGCTTTTGAAACTAATATTTTAAGCACATTTGTTTCTCATAGACCTCTAAGATCAAAGGCGAGATATGTTCCTATAGGAAAAATTCACAGTGCCCAAAACATACCCACCACTGCCACCTCTGTAGATGGGGAAACTGCTGAGGGTTCATTTAAGTGATCTGCGGGATAGTTAAATGAAGCTTGAGAAATATCTGTTTAAAATGGTTATACATTGTCAAAATAATGTTCAACATAAATAAGAGTCAGATCCAGATTAGGACATGTGAGAGGGATTGTGAAATACCAGACAAAAAACTAGAGACACTGGACCAGGAACCAGAAGATCCAGGATCAAGACTTGCTACTAGTCAGCTGAATGACTTGGAACAAGCCATTTAAGTTCTCTCAGCCAGTTTGCTCATCCGTAAATAGAGACAGTTGTACTAGAATAGATGGTCTCTTGTGGCTAATCCACAGTGAAAATTGTGTAATTTATTTCTCATAACAACAAACAAGATACTACCAAATATTGATTAATTCTCTGTGCATTAGTAAAGGAAGGATATGGAGGTGAAATCTCTGAATTTGTATTTTTGCTGCTCTTTTTCTCATTCATATTACTGCCATGTCCCTTCTAGTTTCACAGTAAGGTGGCTGCTTTATGATTTGTATTTCTACATTTCTGCCATCATGTGTATTTGTCTCTTTTCAGGCAGCTCTGACTCATGATACCTTCAGAATTGTATTAAGGTTTTAGTTACAGATGCTGTGGCTTGGCAGTCTAACTAACTCAGGACTAAAATCGACCCTCCCTCTTTGATGGCGGAAATGGTAGCTGGCGTATCGTGAGTTCCAGTGTGTCTTGAGGCCTTTTTAGGAGTAGTTGCATTTCTTAAAAATTGCCTATGAAGTAAATGGCTGTATGTAAGTTATTTTTGTGACTAATTTTGATTTTAAATTTTAAATTACAGTTTTATAGAGGGAAAATATTGGTACCTGACATGCAATAAATTTTCACTTAAGATTCCAAATATTTACTTTAAAGAGCTATTCTTGTAACTAGGCAGTTTTATATTTCATAATTTTTGCCAGTTGTTCCCAGTAGTGGGCCATGAATGCTGGAGAGGTACAAGAAATTGTCGTAAGGGGTTCAGCCATCTAAAGGAACTCAAAACTGCAAACTAAATAAATAGCAGGTCTTAGACCCTATCTCTACAAAAAATAGAAAAATTGACCAGGTGTGGTGATATATACCTATGACGTCCCGGCTACTTGGGAGGTTGAGACCGGAGGATCGTTTGAGCTCAGGAGTTTGAGGTTGCAGTGAGCTATGATGACACTCTAGCCCAGGCAACAGAGTGAGACCCTGTCTCAAAAAAAAAAAAAGGCTTTGGGTATAAATGTGATAGTGTTTTTCAAATGCATATAGGGGCTTGTGACTAACAAAGATTTATTTAAAAGCACTTATTGAATTCATAAAAATCTTTTGTCATTATATTTCCTTTAATGATATTAATGATAAAATTACTATTGCGTGAAGATCCAAGAATACTTTAAAACCTTCCTAAGCTTCATATACACAAAGCTTGAAAAACATTCTTCTCTAAAACCCTGTCAAGAAGTTAGTGAAATGGTTGGAGGGACAACCTGATAGCACACATTTGTTTAGAAGCATACATTAATTAAGTAGTTTCTTTTGTAAGTATTATAGAACTTAGAGAATTTAAGTAACCTTGCCTTTTCACTTAATAAAAACTACATTGTTAGTCTCTTTAACAGATTTAGGCCGTTGGATTTCAAGATAAAAAACAAACATTCCAAAAAGCCTTCGAGACTTGGTTGATCCTTAAAAAGAAAAGATACTAACTTCATTTATGATAAGGTGATTAATTTTGTTGACTGAGTTGGCATCATGCTCAAAATAAGACATAAGCTATAGAAATGGAATTCAGTTATTGCCAGAAATTCACTGGATACTGAATGTATGTATTTTAAGTGAATAAGAAAGTGAGATTTGTTGGTATTTATGACAAAAGAAATATTGA
>CAUYRT010094412.1:0-22646 GCA_963574885.1 Lepilemur ruficaudatus | reverse complement strand
TCAGCCTCCCAAGTAGCTGGGTCTACAGGCAAATTTGCTCACAACGTATGTGTTGAGTGACTGAATGAATGACCCACAACTAGTCATTCTCATCTCAACTTTTCCCTGAGGACTGTGTCTTGGGGGCGCCATTCACACCATATCTCATATGAATGAGGCCCCTTGGAGCTGTGAACACAGCAGCCCTGCCTCCCCTCAAGGGAGCAGTGCAGACTGAGGGGACTGAACTACTGGAGTTTTCTAGACAAGAGATAATGAAAGCCTGAACTAATAATGATAGTGGTGAGAATGGAAAGGAAAAAACAGGTGATTTATTTTAGAGAGGTCTGGGAGATACACAAAAGTATTCTTGACTAGTCAACGTAAAATCTTACTTGATTTCTTTCCTATTTTCCTTTAAAGTAATTCAATAATAATTTGTTACATAAAAATGCAAGGCTTGTCACATTAAATTAAACACAAGTCTCTATTATTGTAAACTTCACCTTCTGTCAAAATGTATATTGACCTCATGTTTCTACTTTAGAATCTAGTAGCTCTGTCAAAATCAAACAATCTATAGCAATATTTTACGAAATCACAGAAAGACAGCAAAAAGTCCTAAGGAATGCCATTTACCATTTTTAAAAAGCAAACCATACAGTCGAACTTAGAAGCATTTTTCCTGAGTCCCACATCAGAGAAACATTTGCTAAAATTGCACTCACCACCTTTATTTTGATCATTTGTTTCCAAATATAGTTTAAATGATGAAGAGAGCGAACGTAAAGCATAACGTAAAGCACTGTTTATTACTGAAACAAATATCTGTCTGATTCAAATGGAGTATTTTGAAGCAATGCCTCTTCTATTAATATCCAGATTTCACTGCACCTCTTTTCTACAGGAGTGTATTAAAAAAAAAAAAAAACTCAACCACTACAATCTATTCGGAATTAGATAGCATAGACACAAATTGATAAATAAAATCCTTCCAGTTTTAAAATATTTGGTGATTAGTATTTACCGAAACAGACCAAAAAGTTATTAAGGAGCATAGTACAAATTTTGTTTGATACCTAACATAAAAGTATAGCTAGCTAGCTGAAAAAAAATTCTCTAGATTTATATTTTCTATTTAAGTGTAGCACGTTGGGTATTAAACATGCTGCTAGCTATCTCTTAATGAGCACCTGAGCTGTCATTTTTAATAACAGACTGACAGTTATTATCTATAAATTGGTATTTCCCTGGAAATCATTTCTGCAATCTCAAGTTAATATAGTTAAGAATAGAAACTGACTATTCCATTTATTAAAAATAGTATTATTTTATAGTTTTTGACATGATATTATCAAAAATAACATAAATATATATTTAAAATAAAAAATAAACATATGCCAAAATGCATAGGCATTCTCAATATGCCAGCAGAACTTTATACAAAATCTAAATAATGTGTCTCAGTCACTCATTGTTTAAAAAGGTCATTTGGTCCATTGACGCCATAAAAGGAAAACATACATATCCAAGACAGAATACAATAAAACAAATGAACCAAATATTTAGGCAACTCTAATCTTAGTTACTTCTCAATTCAAAACAAGACATGAGAGATTAATACCATAAAAACTAAAATTATCTAATTCATCTAAGTACATATACCATTAATATATAACACAAGTAATCACGTAATAGCCTATTATAATTCATAGGTTACAATATTCTGGAAATCTTACTTTATTTCCAAATATTAAAAGTCTTAAAAAAAAAATACCTCTTCCACGAAGCTGTCTTTCTTCTCCAGCATTTCTCGTAATGTCTGGAGAATTTTAATGCACAGTTTTTCTTCTTTCTCCATTAGTTTCTTTGTATGATTAATCAACCTTAAAGCAAAACATTAAATCTTAAAAAGGGCAATGATTTCTCTTCAAGCTACATATGAACATCAAGGGCTATGGAGAAAAAAAATCACAATATTATTTGAGAATATAAAGTAAACCAGATATGCGTTTTCAAAAGTTTCAAAACTACACTTCAACTTATAAACGTTGTATTATAAAACACCCTTCTTGTTTTACAGGTAGTATATCTCGGTGCTTCCCAAACAGGTAGCATTCTTTTAGTGGCACACAATACTCTTTGAAAAGCAATGAAACACTGGCATTCTCAATCCCATCATATGAACTAAGACAACTTTAATAGCAGAAAAATATAAATATTTGTAGTATATTACCTTATGTTATGTTACACTATATCATTTTTATGTACTGTTACATTAATTAATGACAGTGGTAGTGTACAACATTGCAACCTTAGCATACCAGGCTGCCTTCCAGTTTCCATTAATGAGTGTGCTATTTTTCATTGCTAGGGCTTGGTAGAAACAGACAGTTTCTGCTATTAGAAGCAAAAAAAAAAAAAAAAGTAACATCAAAGACAGTCTATCCATTTACTATTTTTGCTATAATTGGGCAAAAACTCTTATCAATTTTATAATGGTGAACCATGCAATGATGTTCTGTTAGGAGAAATGTTTCAGGATCATGGTTACATACTGTATCCCCAAGAACTCAAAATCAAGTAAAATGTCCATAATTGTAATTAATAGCTTAGCAGATGTAGCTAGTGTTGTTAAAAAGCTGGTCCTCAAAAATGACCCTGTGAGATACGTCTTCCTAGAGTAACAGTACGGTGTAGAGTAACAGTAAATGACCTGATTTCAGTAAGATGAGTACTGTGGGACACAACCCTGAGAAAAAGTGAGCTCTCACTAGTTAATGGCTCGTAAGTGCTTATCAGATATCAGGGTCAAGTATAAGGACCTCTCAGGGATTCTCCCAATTCATCCTCACCAGCCAACGAGACAGGGTCAGGCTAATTTTGCTCATGAGAAAACAGAGGCCAAGAGAGAGAAAGCAACCTGCCTCTGATTACACAATTGTTAAGTGTGGGACCTGGAACTAAATTCAGGTCCATCAGACTTCTGAGCCAAAATTCTTAAGCACCACTCTGTGGCCACAGGATGCAGTTTACTGACCTCCTGAATCTCAGGGTTCCTGTGCAGAGCCCCCCAAACACACACACACCAGGTTACACCCAGCCACCTGATGTGGTAAGTGCTACAACAGAGGTGTCAGCAAATGCCATAAACCAGACAAAGAAACCACTTTACTCTGATGGGGGAAATTACTGAGGGTGGGTCAGAGAAGGTTTCAGTGAAGAGATAACATGTCGCTGTGACGATTTCACCTGGCAGGGAAGGTGGGGTGAGAAGGCATCCCTGCAAAGGGAACAGTGAGAACAAAGGGCAGAGGCAGAAAGCTGACTGTCACACACAGGACATGAGATGTACACCAACTGCTGGCTGACACCAAAAGATCTAGAAGAGGAAAGCTTAAAAGATGTGGTTTGGGAAGAAGGGACTAGAATATTTAGGACTCTTAAAGAACCTGGAGTCTTATTCTAGAGAAAATAGGGACCTGAATGACCCTTCCTACATGTGCTAAAGATCCCATCGATGGCAGCAGGAAAGAAGCAGCAGAGATACAAGAGCAAGCAGGAGATGAACAGCCATGGGGTGGGGCGAGGCTGCAGGACTCAAGAGAAGTGTCATTGCCAAGACTGGTAAATAATGACACATGGGAAGTGGAAGAAAAGGAGGAAGGACAAATCAGAGATCCCTGTAATGCACAGTCTGCGTTAATAGGTGGACAGTGATACTTTTATTTTATTTATCTTCTTGAGACAGGGTCTCGCTCTGTCACCCAAGCTGGAGTGCATTGGCACAACCATAGCTCACCACAGCCTCAAACTCCTGGGCTCAAGCCATTCTCCTGCCTCAGCCTCCAAGTGGCTAGGATCACAGACACACACCACCATGCCCAGCTCATTTTTCTATTTTTCGCAGAGACAAGTCTAGCTGCATTTTCAGGCTTGTCTTGAATTCCTGCCCTGGCCTCCCAAAGTGCTGAGATTATAGGCATGAACCACCATACCTTGCCAACAGTGATACTTTTAAATGATACCTGCTTCATGCTAGAGTAGCACACCATGAAGGTAACAATGATTTCCTTCTAGACACATTGAGTCTGGACAAGGCGTAATTATATGTATCCACGGGGTCAGGTCCGGTGGGCAGAATAACTTCAAAAGTTCTCCTTGCAAGAAAAGTGAAGCCCGCCTCTTTACAATTTCTACTATTTAGTAGGTCCTTTCTTTCACATGATAGTCTTTGAATATGTGAAAATAGTTTTGGTGGATATGGTAGATTTCTTTCAATTTTTTTTCTCTCTCAGGCTACATATTTCCATTTTCTTTAGCTCTTCCTTAAAAAAAATAATGAATTCACTAACCATACTGAAAATGTCAACCATAACATTGAATGACTACTTGCTATGGATTTATAGAAGGTACTCATAGATCACATAATGTTTGGTTGGGTTAGATCAGTGACTTTCAAATATTTTTTTTCTGTGATCACAGTAAGATACATTTCACAAAACAACCCAGTATGTAAGTACATGTATGGGAGGGTGTGAACTCACACAAAAGTCGTCCTTCCTGTATGAGATGCTCTCTGGTATGTTATATCTTTTCTAATTCATTTTTTAAATTAGCTGGTTGCCTCTATGTAAGTCAATTTAAAAATCCACAAATGGATCATATCCCACAGTTTGAAGAACACTGAGATTCCTCTTCATAAGGAAGAAGAGGTGCTGATTTGGAAGGACCCCCACAGCCGCTTTAAAGGCTGGCAGTCTCATTGACGTATTTTCTTCTCAGTCTTTTATGCGACTAAGGAGATCTGTGAATCAAAGTCCTTTCCTGGGATCTGTCCTTCACATTCTCTGGCAGACCCATCTGAGTCCACAGGTTTCAAGAATTAGATTCATTTGAGGAAGTAGGAAACCTCACTTAGGCCTTTGTCCTAAACTTACATTCTCCAACCAAGCTTTAGCAGGGCAGTATGCACAGCAACAAAGACCCCCTGCATAGCTTTTAATAAAGCTGGATTCTAATCTTGTTAGATATTCTTGCAGATGAAGCCCTTGGTTCTTCACAGCATTGGAGAAGGGGTAGGATAAGCACTAGAACAGAAAGCAGGCATTCCTGGGACTCTGGCCACAATACAAATGGTAATAGCACAAAAATCTCTCCTCAACCACTCCTTCACCTGGGTGTAGAATCTGCAATATATTCCCATTACCCCATCACTTCCGCTTCTCTCCTTTTAGTTACTTAGCAGTGCCACGGGCTTGCTGCCACCTTCAGCACAGTTCAATGTTTGCTTGATATCCTGAGAGGCTTTAGACCACTTTCTCATAGAGATCTGTGTCTTCAAGTTCTAAACCACAGCTGTCTGACAGAACTCTCTGCAGTAACAGAAATGTTCTATATTTGCACTGTTAAATTTGGGAACCATTGGCCACATGTGGCTATTGAGCACTTGAAATGTGGCAAATGTGACTGAGGAAGTGAATTTTTATTTAATTTTAATTTTACTCTAAACAGCCATGTGTGGCTAGTAGCCACCATACTAGCACCCCAGTTCTTAACGAGGAGTCAAGTTAAACGTTTTCTCTAAAGGATCAGATAGTAAAGATTTTACGCTTTGTGGGCCACACAGTCCCTGTGGCAACTAGGAGACTCTGCCACAGTAGGATGGAAGCAGCCACAGACATTACACAAATGAATGAGTGTGGCTGTATTTCAATAAAACTTTATTTATCAAAATGAGCAACAAGACCAATTTAAGCCTGAGGGCCAGAGTTTGCCAACCCCTGTTCCAGGCTATCAAGTCTCTGGGATATATCTATGGTATCGTATTAATTTACTGAACTTAAAATTCCTGGGTTTATTACCTACTTTTCAACCCAGATTCTATGCATTGCTCTACATTCATAGGAGGTGAAGGGTATTTTTCAAAGACCCTATTTTTATACTGAATTACTAAGCAATACCTCTACTTAAACTTTTCTTTTTAATGTTCTCAACAGTTATGAGTTGCAGACACTTAGGGCCTCTTCACTGTAAAATCCTTATTAGAAGACAAATGCCCATACAAACACATTCTTCCCACTCCCCTAAGATATAGTGGGTCTAGAGCCAAAAAGCCCAGATTTTAGCCATAATATAGAAACCCCACCTATTTTTCAACATGATCTATAGTCAGTTCTTCCCATACTATACCTTGTTTTCACTCCCAAAGTCCCAGCTTAACTGCTGAAAGAAAGGAACACACTTCTCGTGTCCCTAGTCCCTCAATTTCTGCCTC
This sequence comes from Lepilemur ruficaudatus, assembly GCA_963574885.1. Lineage (NCBI taxonomy): Eukaryota > Metazoa > Chordata > Mammalia > Primates > Lepilemuridae > Lepilemur > Lepilemur ruficaudatus. The sequence goes on along the minus strand of CAUYRT010094412.1, from coordinate 16,390 downwards.
AATACATCACGGTGAATGGAGGAGGAGGTTTCCAAACCTCTTCCAGCAACATCCTCAACCACACGGGAGCAGCGGGATGGATAACACATAGATCTGACACTACCACAAAAATACTGAGAAAAGTAAGTGACAGAGCTGCAGATGAGGTCCGTCAAGGCAGCATGACCCACGTGCTGGGTCTGGGACATAAGAGCTCGGGCAAAGCCCTGACCTACGTGTGCGCCCCACCATCCTCAGGTCTGCAGCAAGGCGTCCTCTCAGTCCCTCAGGGTGCGGATGCAGATGAGACAAAATAGCAGGTAAGCACGCATAGCAGCTGGCTCCCTTTCCTTTCTCCCCGTGTTAATGAAAATCAGCGACTTTAAAACAAGAATCTTGTTAAAGGTCACATCATATAACTATACAAAGGAATTAGAACCAAAATATTATTTGGCATGATACTTTGTGTCCAATAACGACATGCTTCATTTTCATTAAATTTTAGTAAAATATCATAACTTGACCTTCACCAAAATAAAATTTCAAATGACTCAATTATTTTGGCAGTATATGTTTTAACATGGATTTTAGACCTTTCACGTACTTTGTGGACGGTCATTATACATCAGCAGAGTAAAATGCAGAAATGGGAGAGGCCTTCTCGGTTGGTAACCCTAACAGAATCTCAGAGCACATCCACTTACTTCAACATGAAAGCGCCACATCTGATTCTTGCATCACTTCCCTCAGGGAACAGCAGTTCTGGACTATACAAGACATCAACCAACACCGAGAACTCAGCCTGCATCATTGGGCTGAACTGTTGCTCCAAGGAGGCCACTACATCCTGAGGAAGAAAGCACAAGAGAACCCTCGTGAAGACCTAAGTCCGATTTTATCTTTTGAAGATATAACAAACCTAAGAATACTAACCAGGAATGAGACAGGAGAATTTCAGAGAAGATGTATCCTGTCTTTCCATGGCACCAATGTCTGTGCTGTTAAGCATAGTCTGGTTTCATGTGTGAATACTGCCTGGGTCTCTGTTTTTTTCATTTACAAGATATGGGAGGGGTGGGCCACAAGATTTCTAAGGATATACACATAAGAGGAAAAGTCATGAAAGCCACTGTATGGGCCTTGCAGTGTCCAGGATTCTAATGGACACTGTAGTCATCAAATTGGAAAAAACTGGGGCATATTCCAGGAACAGCTATGTGTCACTGGTCATCCAGAACTAATCATTTCTCCTGATGGGGAAATACACTGATACATTATCTGAAGTAGTGCTAGTACTTTACAGCAAGGGGTTCAGTGATGCCCAATAGCATTTCAAATTATATTTTTTGATAAACCTTACTGGTCATCTTCCCAACATCCTTTCTTCCCCTCTTCCTTGCTAACAAAATTCCGATGTTTCTGAATCAGGCAGCAACTTTCTTGGGGAGATGAGCCCCCTCAGCTTAGGGTCAAGGTTGCGTAGTTTAAGCCAGTCATAATTATTCCATTTCCCCCTCTAGCAACAGGTCTAGGCATGACTATGAGACATGGTCCCTCCCCATCAATGAGACGTTGGGTAAAGTCTGCTGAGTGAGTGGGGTATGTGCTGAGCACCTACTGCCCTCAAGGCAGCCTGAGGGTGTGAATCCAAAATCTGAGGCAGCCTTCGTGTGACTTTGGGAGACCAGCCTTAAGCTGAGAGCCAATAGACCTTTGGCTTTAGGGGCCCTGGCCTAAAATTCAAGCTGCTGAATTAACCAAACTCAGGGAAAGCCACAACTCCAAAGTTTCTTGCTCTATGAAATGATATAGTCTTTATTGTTTAACACATTGACTGCCATGTGAGTTGTATTTAACTCAGGCTAGTTTTGACCCTGGGGCCTCGTGAAGCAAAACCCTGCAGTTCATCGGTGAAAATCTTACTTCTTAATGTTCTTATTGTTACAATTAATATTGACAATTTAATCCTAAAAACATGGATTGTGTTGCATATAACTCACGGACAGAAAACAACAAAAAAATAACAAATTAGAAAGGATTGTTTTGTTTTAATAAAATACTGTAGCCCCAAGGAAAAAACCTTTTTTTTCTAGTGTGACAATCAATGTGTTAAGCCACACATTGTGTGTGTTAAAGCTGGAAGCATCCTAATTGACGTGTTTCTAAAATGAACTATAAACAATGATAATTTTCTGAACATTTTATAATAGTTAAAGCATCTCCCTTTTGTTTTTAAACTATGTTAGAAGACAAAAAATAAAAAAACCAACTTCTCACATAAAGCAACAATTTACTCACCCATAGCCAAGGCATATTTTGTTAAGCAGAAAACTGCCAATTGCTTTATTTTTACTCTTAGCTGCAGAAGTACAGATGGGCTATCACCCTCTTGATTTCTTATGGCTAGATTTCAGGAGTTAACTCATGTTTACCTCTTTCCCTGTTAGCAAAAGGGATCATTTCTACTGTAACTACTCTAATAAGCTTTCTGAGAAATTTCCGGTAACAGTTAAAAGAGACTACTGGAAAGGAAATAACATAAAGGGGGAAACTAGATATTACATACAGGTGGGAAGACAGCATGCTTATCAAATGTGACCATATTTAATACAATGTCACTAAAAGGTCCCTCTTTTTTAAATTACCTCTTTATTTCATTTACTAAACAAATGGTGCTCAGGCTACGATGTGAATTCCATCATTATTTCTTACTTTAATCATGGGTCAACTATACAACTTCTAAGTCATTGTCTGCCCACGTGTAAGCTTGGGATAATGATATTAGCAATCACAGCTTCTTGCTGTGAAGATTAAAGGTAAGTGCATAGAACAGCCTCTAACACAGACTGGCCACTCATTCCTTATAAATGTTAGTAATCATTATTATTGAGCACCAGTTTGCTACAATCACCACCCTGTTGTCAAATTCTGTGGTTACTTCTCTGTCCTCATCTTAATCACTGCTACATATTTTACACACTGGTTTCTACTCTTTATAACTCTTTCTGCCCTTGGCTTCTGTGACACCACACTTTATTTCCACCTATGTCCTTATCATTCCTTCACCAATTCCTGATAGCTCCTGGTCCTTTTCTTTTCCACATCTATGCTTTCTTCTGAGCACTCTCATCCAATTCTATGGTTTTCATATCATATATATGCTGGAACTTCCCACATTTAAGTTTCCAGCGTGGACATCTTTCCACTCCAGTCCAGACTCATATATCCAATTGCCTAGTTGACACACCCATTTCAGTATCTAAATAGGCATCTCAAACTGAAAATTCCCCAAATAGAACTCCTCCTACCAACTCTCCCCTAACCTTTCTCTCCTGTTGTTTCCTATCTTAGCAAATGATACAATAACATCAAACCCAGAGACATCCTTGATTCCTTGTTCCATCACCCTACAATGCATCCATCCATCCACCAAGTCCTGTGGCTTTACAACCAAATGCATCCAAAATTCATCCACTCCTCTTCATTACAATTGCTACCTCCTTAAGCCAAGCCACCATCACCATTTGTCTGAATTTAAAGCAAAGCTACCTAACTAGATTCACTGCTTTCCTGTCTGGACCTTAGAATACACTCAAAATCCACAGTGATCTATTTAAAGGTAAACCAAGTCAGCCTATCCTCTGCTGAAATTCTCCAGTGATTTGTTATCATGATTAGAATAAAATACAAATGTGCCATGTGTCTTAGTCTGTTTGGGCTGCTATAACAAAACACCATAAACTGGGTGGCTTACAAACAACAGAAATTATTTCTTATCATTCTGGAGGCTGGGAAGTCCAAGATCAGGCACTGGCAGATTCAGTGTCTGATGAGGACCTATTTCCTGGTTCACAGAGGGTGCCTGCTTGCTGTGTCCTCACAGGGTGGAAGGGCTGCATGAACTCCCATGGGCCTGTTTCACAGGGGCACATATCCCAATCATGAGGGATCTGCCTCATGACCTAAGAAATTCCCAAAGGCCTCACCTCCTAACACCATCACCTTTGAGTTTAGAATTGCAACATATGAATAGGAGAGAGAGGGACACAAACATTCAGATCACAGTGTCATAGAAGTCTCTACATGATTCGGCCCCTTATCTCATAATATTTTCTTTCTTTACTCACTAAATTCTTGCTCCAGTGGGCTTCTCTTGGTTCCTCAAACCCATCAGCCTCATTCCTGCCTATGTACCTTTGCATTTACTGTTCCCTCCCCATAAAATTCTCTGTCCTAACATCTTCGAATAGCTTACTCCTATTCAACTCAAATGTCATCTTGCTAGAGAGGAACTCCCTACTCACAGGATAACTCCCCCAGTAATTCCCCACCATGTTGTTTGCTTGCTTTATTTTATTCGTAGCAGTTTTAATTGTCTAACATTTTATCATTTGTTTAGTGAGTGAGAATGTACGTCCCATGAGAGCACAGACCCAATGGCACCATCTCCAGCACTCACCACATGGCTATTATAAAGTTTTCACTAAGTAAATATTTACTTAATGGATGCCAATTACTGTACTGGAAAAAGTGCCAGGCACACTCTCTCTATGCTGGTTGACACTCCCACCTACCTCTCCTCTGAGATGTTCTACTCCCTTGGACTCTCTTCATGACCCTCACTCTCCTCCTTTCTGACCCTGCCTTTTCTTCTCTCTTAATTTGGCCATTCTGCCACTCTTAGCCTCTCACGGGTGGTCTTTTTTTTCCCCCCATCACTACCATACTCTCTTTTAGCAATACCAAACACTATCCTTGCTCCAACTATTATTTCCAAATATAGACTGAACTTTTACTATATCCAATAGCTTGTTAACCTAATTCAGTGTATTTTCAATGGCCATAGCCATTGCCTCTACTGTGACCTTTCCACATTCCTCTTACAATAGAGAGTCTTGATAATGTCACCTTGTCTCCAGTCATCAGGGCCTCTTAAGCTCCCCTCACACCCTCCCCCTACCTCCATCCAAGGACTGCTAACCCTTCCTGCCTTCGTGATTGTCTGCAACACCTGTTTCTTTATCTTATTCATACCACCACGTGGCTGAGATCTTAAGTCACTCCTAACTCATCTGCCTTCCTCTAGTCTCTTTCTGATAATCCAATCCTGCAAACCATTAACTGCTTAATCACCCATAATGACATTTTCTCCCACATTTTTAATGACTCATACTCTTCAAGTTTCTCATACTCCCTGAATCTAGCTTGTCTTTTTAATCCCATATAGCACTCATCTACATATGACCTCTCATTTGTTCCCATTCATGTCTTGAACATTCTCAAAGCCAAAAAAATTTCCTCAAACCATACCACAATTCAACTCCATGAAATCTTCCACTAATTATGTGGATGGGAAGATGTCTGTTATGAGCTGAACTGTATTCCCCCCAGATTTCATATGTTATATATCTTATAGATCTAAATATATCTTAACTAATAGTACCTCAGAATGTGACTGTATTTGGAAATAGGGCCTTTAAAAAGGTAATTAAAATAAAATGAATTCATATGAGTGGGCCCCAATTGAATGTGACTGGTGTCCCCATGAGAAGAGGAGATTAGGGCACAGACATGTGCACACACACAGGAAAGACCATGTGTGAGAACAAGCCAGAAGTCAGCCATCTGAAAGCCAAGGAGAGAGGTCTCAGAGGAAACCAAACTTGCTGACACCTTGGTCTTGGACTTTTGCCCTCCAAAACTGTGAGAAAATAAATTTCTGTTGTTTAAGCCACCCAGTCTGTGGTATGCTGTTATGGTAGCCCTAGCAAACTAATACCAGATCTAATTAGCAAACAAATACAATGCCCAGCCAAAAGCATTAGTGAGATGCTATGCAAGTAATTTGGGAGTAAAGGTGCTTGGACCATTCTGGCTAAAGGATTATAAGAGAATACTGAAAGATAAATTTAAGCAAGATTATGAATATTTAACTTATTACATAAAACTTTATGGTAAATTTTGTTACCAATGTTATTCCTGGTATTATAGTTATTACTTTGATATTAAGGTCCACCATTCACTACCATACTATCAAAACACATTAAATAATATACACTCATTAAAAAATAACTCACAACAACTATTACCTAAAAGCTATGTATTTACCAGGGTAGCAGTGGTGGAGAGTTGTAAAGTAAGACCTGGTCCTCAACTAGAATTTGATATTTTCAACCATATTTTATTTGTGTGACCACATATTTTAAAAATTGCAATTTAGAAAATATTAATGCTATTTCATGCTCTCATTGTACCTGTAGCTTTTCAATAATATTTCTATAATCCCAAGCAGGGCCTCCAAGTGCTTCCTTAAAGCGTGGTCCAGAACGAGCTGATAATCTCCAACCCATGGCTGCTCTCTGCACCATATTTGAATGGCTCTTCATGAAAAGAGTATTAACTTGGCTGTCCAAATCAACTGGAATGGCAATTCCACGATTTTTTGCTGAAAAAGAAAGACTTAAAATATTTCCTTCTTAATTTGACTAAAGCTTCTTATATATTATCCAATCCTATAAACATAAAAAAGAAAAATATATCAAATCTTTAAACTCTGCCATTAAACTGTTTTATATAACCGTAAATGCTTTTAACCTGAAAGTATTTGAATTCTTAAGACCAATTAGTAAAGTGGGTTCATTAAACATTCAAGAATTTATTTGATTTCTTAATGATTAATGTTTGAAATGCGCTTCATACAGCATCAATACAGAAAAACACTGTATAACAACCATGCAAATTCGTACTTTCCCAGATGCCAAAGAAAACAAGAACGCAGACAGAAAACACATGATAAAATTCTGTCAATCCATCTATTAATTTAATTAGTGTTTGTGTGCGCACACATGCACACACAAAATTGTAAGCAATAAAACATCTGAGGGTGGAAATAGAAAGTAGAGGAGTTTAAAAAGTCTGCATTGGAAGGTGGCACATCTTAGTGCATATCCTTCTTCCCAAGATCCACTGAAATTTATATTGTAAGAGGCTATATCACAGTAATATTGAAAAACGAGGATACTTGTCACAAGGAAAATAGAAATATTGAGGCATTTTTGTAAGACAGAATGTAGACGGAATTAGTCCCTCGGGGAAAGAGGAGAAGAAATTGCCCCACAAGAGATTAGAGTTAGAACAGGTCTTCTCAAGTGCACAGTCAACCAAAGCAAAGAGTGGTACAGGGTATGGGGGAATCGTCTGGGCAACTCATTAAAGAATAACATCTGAACAGCTGGGAAGTTAAGGCCCTCCTCCCTCGGACTAGCATAGACAGAGCAGCTGGCAGCAGCAGTTTTTACCCAGAGGATAAAGTCAAAGAAATGGAGAAATGTTCTCTCGAGAAAGTAGAATACCTGACCGAAGAGAATGCCAAAAGAAGGTGTAAAGACTTGACAGAGAAGCAGAATAGAGCTTGAAGTAACTCCAAAGATCATCAAACAGGGGATAGAACTAGGGGCGAGAGAGAAGAGGCAGCTCCAGCAGAGAGACAAAATATATTCAAAACTCCAACCCCCAAACAAAGCCCCCGTTATTTTAACACTTGCTGGCGGTATTCCCAGCCTGTCTTCTGCCCCAGACATGCACATACACACACCCTAAAGGCACGTCTGCCTATCGTGTGTTCTGTCCCTCACAGAGAACTCCAGGTCAGCCAAGTCATTTATACAAGAATTCAGGGAGAGAAATAGATCCTCAAGATGGCAGTGGAAACCCAGGCCAGCCACCTGTGCCAGTCATAACAGACCTTCATAATTACGAACACACCACCAAGGATCGCAAGGAAAACCAATAGCATTAAGGATAACCGATCCCAGTGAAAACAGAGGTAATTCAAGGAAAAGCAAAAAATCTTTAAATAATTTTAATTATTGTCCTAGGGAATTTGAGTATATACTGCATCCAAAAAATTAGAAAATCAGAAAAATAGAAAGACATCTTAGAAATTAAAATGTGATTGCATAAACAAACATTTCAAAAACTGGCTGACAAAGAAAGGATAGGAACAAAGTTGGTAATCTGGAAAAGGAAATCAAGGAATCCTCTAGAACATAAAGCATAAAAGGTCAAAAAGGAGAATAAAACAGAGAGATCATGAAATAAGGAGGGCAACTCCAGGAAGTTAAACATCTAACAAATACAAGTTCCAGAAAGAAACAGCAGATACAAGGGAAGGAAAAAATTATTAAGAAAATGATAGAAGACAATTTCCTCGAGCCAAAAACAGATGTGAGTCTCAAAACTAAAAGGGCCCATTGTGTGTTAAAGAGAATTAAATGAACATATTGGCCATATTCTGGTAAAACTTTAGGATGCTGTTATGAGTTGAACAGTACTCCCCAAAAATTATATGTTGAAGTTCTAATCAATACTTGTGAATGTGATCTTCCTTTGAAATAGGGTCTTTGCAGATATAATCAAGTTAAGTTGAGGTCATACTGAATTAGGGTGGCCCTAATCCAATTCAACTGGTGTCCTTATAAGACAGGGAGGAGAGACAGAGAAACACCACAGGGAAGAACACCAGGTGAAGATGGACGCAGAGGCTGGACTTAGGCAGCTACAAGCCAAGGAATGCCAAGGATAGTTGGCAAACACCAGAAGTTAAGAGAAAAGCATGGAACAGATTCTTCCCTGGAGCCTTCAGAGAGAACATGGTGCTGCTGACACCTTGATTTCAGACTTTCAGCCCCCAGACTGTGAGACAGTAAATTTCTGTTGTTTTAAGCCACTCAGTGGTAATTTGTCATGGCCAGCCACAGAAACTAACGCAAATGGCAATTGTACACAGAAAACCTCAAAGACTTCCAAAGAGAAAAGAGGATTCCTAAAAAGAACCTAACATCAGACGTCTCATCATTAGCACTGAATGCCAGAAGACAGCGAAATAATATCTTCAAAGATTAGATAGACTTGGGTGACGGGCATACTTACAACCTTGACTCAAGCATTACAAAAGTGATCCTTATAACCAAAAACATTAGTACCCCTGTAATACTTTGAAATTCAAAAAATAATGGAAAAAAAGATTAGATAGACTAAAAGTTTTGAAACCAGGAGTTTATGTCCATCTAAATGAAAAATCAAATGAGATTTCCAAATAAAAACATTCTAGAATATGTAAAGGCTCAGAAATTTTTCTCTGAACCACCTATGAAAGAATTACTCCAAAAAAAATGAGACAGGAATTCAAAACAACATCAACATGAATATAAGAAACTATAGCAACTGAGTGTCCATCCACCTGAAGAAGAAAATAAAGCTGGAAGCAAATGAAAGGACATGTATTAGATATTAACGGTTGGGAAATTCTCTTCTTGTTGGAAAGTTTTACTGTCATGACACTACATTTTTATCTCAAACGGTTATACAGAGGAAAATATTTACACATGACAATTTGTAAGCTCTGATAATTGATTTTTAATGAGAATATTTAAATTATATTTCAAAATAGAATACAAATATCACAAATCATAACAATGGAAAACCAATAAAATTAGAATACAGAGTGGGGAAAAAGAGGTAAAAATGCAAGAAATATGTTATTTTCTTATTTTTCACAGTGTGGGGCTTATAGACATCATTTAAAGCTATTCAATCAAGAAACAGAGATATAAGGATCATATTTAAAGTTAAAATGATAGTCACCAGAAGGCTATTTTAAATAAATTAAAATGGAAAGAAAAGAATAGAAAGAAATTGGATAGAGATAGATAAATAGTCTGGCTTCATACAATGAAAAGAAAGCAACACCAATAGACAGTACAATTTTTGCTGATAAAAATTCTCTAAAGCTAAAAGGTACTTAAAAACTGCTTTGAAAATAGACAATTAGCTAGATACAACATGCCTGTGAAGTTTCAGCTACCCAAGGGGACTGCTTGAGGCCAAGAGTTCGAGACCAGCCTGAGCAACATGGTGAGACTGCCATAGGCACAGAACACAGAAAAATTAGCTGGGCATGGTGGCACACACCTGTAGTCCCAGCTACTCGAGAGGCTAAGACAGTAGGACCATTTGAGAAAGAGGGAGGGGGGGAGGAAGAGAAGAGAAGAAACAGAAAACAGACATTTTTTGCTACCAACACAAAAATAAGTATCAATTTAAACAAGAACTCAAGCTGAAATTTTATAGGAATTATAATAGCTGCTATAAGCAACCTTAAACAATCAACTTCAGCATTGCCCAGATTTGCCTAGTGAATGTTTTCCTAATATTCATAGTAAGTTTCCCTTTTCCAAAGCATGCGATGTCTGTTTATGTCCTTCACACACAGCAATGCAACTGCACTTCTGTCCCATCCAAAGGACAGCCGGCCTCAACACTGCCAAGCAGCCCATAGTTTTATAAATAGTTAATCCGGCACCACAATCAAATCCTGGTGAGACTTTCATCCTTTTCTGGCTGCTTCACACATAAGCTGGGTTTGCTCTAAACATTTAAAAATCAAACAGAAGACAATACTGCTTCTATGTGATTCTCTAAGCAACAAAAATAACAAAAATTATCAACCTTCGTGTCGCTCAAAACATATTCCAAACAAGTTTCCACTGTGGTTTAAACAAACGGAGGAGAGGAATGGGATTTATCTCCCCTTTAGGAATCAGGTACACTGACGGAACTGACCATCAAATAAGTGTTGTTGCCTTGAACATGACTTACACAAAGAAGTGCTCAATGAATATTTTTCTAATGACACAGTGGAAATGTAGTTCAATGGCAGCACCTCTGTCATTAAGAAAGCAGGTCTTTAATTAGTGAGTTCAGGAAAATCTCACCCACCCCAGATTCTTCTGTAAGCTGTTGCCACTACATATTTCTCCATAGCCAGCACCATGGACAAACAAACCAGACTGAAAAGACTCCACTATCCCAAACTCTGTTGAAAGGTTCTTTGTTTATGCCAAATTTTGATTCGTATTATCCAGTCTCCTTTCTTAGCATAAATTGCACAATCTAAACTAGCAGGGTAAAATGTACCACTTTCTCATGCCTAAAGGTAAATTCTACCCAAGGACTAAATCACAATTTCTAAGCAATAAAAGAAAATTAACTATGCAATTGAGTAAAAGAGAATTTGAGTTAAAATTAGTCAACTGTGTAGACAACGATAAAGTTTTTTCAAGCAATTATAAAAACTTGAATATCTCTAAAGACATGGTCTAAAATAGATTCTCCATGCTGTCCAAATAGTATAAATATAATCTGAAACCAAAATTGACAATGATGATTTCGCTTTCTTTTATTTAAAAATTAAAGCAGGAAAAAAAGCCGAAAAGAAAATTGTGACTGAAGAAAAAAAAGAGTTTATTATTTCACTCACTAGAACATTAATAACTAGAACAGTATTTTTCAAATGCAACAAAAACAAATCCAAACTTAGAGTACCTTTATTAAGGTTTAAAAATTCTGGTACATACAGGATGTCAAAATTTGAACTAGGACATATTCTTGGGATTAACTGTTGGTCATTCCCCATACCTTCCACCTCTCATCAAGAAAGAGCTAATGAATTAACTACACCCAGCCATTCTTCTGGCCTGTAGCATTAATTGCAACTGTGTACTTTAATAGAAAGGGTCACATTAAAGTTTAAATTGTTTTAAAAAGAATTGTTGCTATTTCACTTCCAAGTTGGAGTGCAATTGAGATACTACCTTGTTAAGGATATGTTGTCAGAGAGTAAATATTTGGAGTCCTTAAAAAACTAATAGGAAAGATGATGGGTTGTTATCAATGCATTTATCTTTTGTAGAGCTCTTCCTAGAGATACCTAGTTCTCTAAAATGAGCTATCTTTATTCACAGGTATTTCTCCTGTTAGACCAACCTGCTAATTAGGCTTATAAATCTTGAAAATTCTCTGAATATGACAAGACTTTGCCATGATTTTAAGATGTAATCAAAATCTATTTCTAATTATTATTCATTAAATATTGCATATTATGTGAAATTTTTTAATTAGATGGAATTACTGACGATACCTGCCAGACCGAAATCTCTGAGAACATATATAATACAGTGATAGGTGCCATGGAGAAAAATGCTTAGATAGATAAACTGACAGGTAGGGGAAAAAGGCAACAGAAAGTGTAAGCATTAATTAGAAAACCTGGTTGGTTGTCAAGCACCACTGTACAGGTCCATGAGCACAGGAACAGCTTGAGTGCTGAAAGGTGTAATGGCGTAGGCAGAGTGGTACCTTTTCTGTATCATGTCAAAGTATACAGGATAAATCTGTACAGAGGCACTAGTGTTTTTAAATAGGAAAAACATTAAAGATATTAAATGTATCTTTCCTGTTTGGCACTAGATGGATCCTCAATTCATCCTTAAATTGAATAAAGCATATAAGTTTTAAGTGTTATTAAACAACTAGTATTGGCACACCTGACTAATCACCTGGAAAAAAACAGAGTTGATTCTATACCTTATACCCTATAGCTAAATATATTCCAGATAGCTCACAATTTTAATATTAATAACAACACCAAAAACACAAACACAAACAAACCAAAACCAGGAAATTTCTCCATGGGAATTCAAAACACAACATTTTAGACTGATGAAGGCTGTTCTGAAGATACAAGAAAACCTAAAAAGCCTAAAAGAAAATTTAAAAATTCTGTATGCCCAAAAATAAAAACAAAAATTCAAATGACAAAGTTAAGAAAATAATATTTTTACTGATAAGCAAAGACCTCCTTTTGTTAACATTTAAATGGTTATACAAATTATTAAGAAAAAATATTAGAAAAAATAAAGCAAAAGAAGTGACAGTTCATAGAAAAGGAAATATCAATCATATGCAAAGGATTTTTTCCTCATTCATAAAAAAAGAAACACATACTAAAACTATAATAATATTTTACTTACAGGATTGGCAAAAATCTAACACACTGTATTATCGATGTTAAAGATACTCTCCCACATTGCTGGTGGGGCATAAACTGAACAATCTCTACAGAAGGCAATATCTATCAAAATCAAAATAACCCAGAAATTCTATTCCTAGGTATTTTGTGTCATGTGCAAAATGACTGAAAACAACATAAATGTCCAACAATGGGGTTAAGTCAATCGTAGTCATGCAATAGGATATTATATAGCCATTGATAATAGTGGGATATTCATTCATTTATTTGTATTCATTATTTTATTCATGAAATAAATATACATTGAGTACCTACTGTGCTTTAGGCACTGTGTCAGGCTCCAGAAATTTATAACAGATAAAGGATTCAGTTTTATTTTGCTTTGTCATTTCTGTACATATTATATCTACCCCTAATGTACTGGAAACTCATATGGTTTGACACACTGCATTTCCCTAAAAATTAGAGTAATACATTTCAGATAAAGAGGAATCATTATAAATCATTTGAATAAATGAACAAATGAATGAATGAATGAAGTTGAATAAAGTAAAAAATTTATAAGATACTGTTCTCTTGTAACTGATTCAGATTTATAATAATTTTTTTTAAATAATGGAGTTTCTAAAAACTGTAATCACAGGCCTATATTATGTCAAACTCTTTATATGATCAACTACAATATCCTAGATGGATTAAAATGGGTATAATATTTTTATTTAATAGCCAGTGAATTTCTTTGCTCAATGGGTTAATATTTTCTACATGTTCAAATTTTTGGGAACAACTGACTTGAAGATTAATGCTCATTATTTAAACCATTTGTAAAAGATATTTGGCAGAATTTCCATTTGAAAAAATAGATTGTATTGCCAACAAAGTACCCAACATTTATCCCCCCAAATATTTTGAAGATTATGAAACACATGGAACAAAATTCTTTTTTAAGTGAAATAATATGGCAGTAATTCTTAGACGCTTTTTCTCCAAGTTCTATACTTTCTACCATGTGCGACTGTATTTTATATGAATGAGTAAACTGAGGAACAGCAATGGACCAAGCACATTTAAAAACTTACATGGCCTTAATAGTCTTAACATTTCTCAAATCTCAATGAACACCATGGCATGCATTTATTGCAGAGGTCTCCATCCTTACTTGCTCCCACCACCAGCCTTAATTTATGTCATTGACAGAAGAGAATGACAGAGGTATTCATACTTTGCACATTTCAGTTAGGCCCCTCGCATGTGATGACTTTGTCTGGGAATTTGCATTTATTATCTTTTAAGAACTTACATCTTCTTATCGATTTCAAATTCTATATAACTTAGGAGAAAATGCAGCAATGGTGGCAAATGTAGGTAATTTCTACACATACAAATCATTCAAAAGCATCTCAGCCTTTAAAAGCTTAAGAAATTTTATCAGAAAAATCTAACCTGGCCGGGCATGGTGGCTCACATCTGTAATCTTAGCACTCTGGGAGGCCGAGGCAGATGGATCACTCAAGGTCAGGAGTTCGAAACCAGCCTGAGCAAGAGCGAGACCCTATCTCTACTAAAAATAGAAAGAAATTAATTGGCCAACTAAAAATATATAGAAAAAATTAGCCAGGCATGGTGGTGCATACCTGTAGTCCCAGCTACTTGGGAGGCTGAGACAGAAGGATTGCTTGAGCCCAGGAGTTTGAGGTTGCTGTGAGCTAGGCTGATGCCACGGCACTCTAGCCTGGGCAACAGAGTGAGACTGTCTCAAAATAATAATAATAAAGTACTGATACATGCTACAATAGGGATGAACCTTGAAACATTATGATAAGAGAAAGAAGCCAGTCACCAAGGACCACATATTGTATGATTCCATTTATATGAAGTGACCAGAACAGGCAAACCTACAGAAGCAGAAAAGAGATTAGTCATTGCCTGAGGCTGCGGAAAAATGAGGAGTGGCTGCTAATAAGGTTTTAGAGTGATGAAAATGTTCTAAAATGATTGTGGTAATAGTTGTACAACTCTAAATATATTAAAAACTATCAAATTGTATACTTTATATGGGAAAATTGTATGGTATGTGAATTATTAATATATCTCCATAAAAGCTGTTATTTTAAAAAATCCAATCTAGAAACCACTGACCACCTTGCAAGCTGCGGGATGAGGGCTATCTTTGTAGTCCCCACAATGGCAGAGTGCTCCATAAATGGGAGCTGAATTAAATTATTCTACTACATCACAATCCCTTCCAAATCAATCTGGTTTGTATTATTTCTAGGCTGGGAATGGTAAAAACAACACTTTGAAAAGTTATTACTTATAAAAAAAATCCTTCCAAACTTAAAATTCTTGGCAGTTTTAACAGCTTTCTCTAGAATAAGCAAAGAGATGGTTGTACTTTCAAGTACCAGACCTATTGTTCTACACTTAAAACGATAATCAAAGATAGACTTCAAAGCAGGATATTTGGTTTAAAAAACCAAACCAAACCAAAACAAAAATGTTAGTTTAGTTTTTCTTGATGAAAGTTACTAAAAAATTGTGAAGGTATTTAAAGTTCTAGAAAACAACTTAGACCCTGCACACACTATAACAAGCTACCATCCTTAGATCAACCAGTGAAATTTTACTCATTTTAAGTTCTAAAAGAACTTTTAACTGCTAGCCAAAATTTTTATACAACTGACATGGAAACTGACAGATCTGACAAACAGGAGTAGACACAGATAAAAGTTTTTTTTAAAAAAGAGAAAATAATCAAAGCAACCTGGCACTGAGTAATAAAGATGGCACTTTCTAAGTTCCCAAATGGAGTAAGATTTAATTATCCCCAAAGCACTAGGATCTTATTGCTATACTGGCTATTGATTTTGTGTGAGCTTCTCTTGGACTATTTCAGACTAGATTCAAGGATCACATTTTACAGATGAGAGGAAACTATACTCCTTTATAAAGCTACAATGTTCAAGTATCTTCTGTTTTATAAAATCATAATAATGACATTTATTAGCATTATCATGTCATTCACAGAATGCCCTATAGTCAAAATTTACTCCTTCAATGAAATATAAGAAAGAAGTTGGGTGCAGTGCCTTACGCCTATAATCCTAGCACTCTGGGAGGCTGAGGTGGATCACTCAAGGTCAGAAGTTCAAGACCAGCCTGAGCAAGAGCAAGACCTCATCTCTACCAAAAAAAAAAAGAAAAAAATAGCCAGGCAACTAAAAATAGAAAAATTAGCTGGGCGTGGTGGCACACACATGTAGTCCCAACTACTTGGGAGGCTGAAGCAGGAGGATCACTTGAGCCCAGGAGTTTGAGGTTGCTGTGCGCTATGATGACGCCACTGTACTCTAGCAGACTCTGGAAAAAAGAGCGAGACTCTGTCTTAACCCCTCCACTCCCCAAAACAACAACAACAGCAACAAAAAAACAAAAAGAAAAAAACCCTAATCTACACTGACACTAAAATGATATGTTGGTAGAAATTGATGTCTGATGCAGCCGAGCAAACTGGGGCAGGGTTCAATCACAGAAGGAAAA